>WNHD01004050.1:0-11744 GCA_011057455.1 Ganaspis sp. Gsp50
GCCCTTTATCAAAAAATTAATTTTAATTCTACTCAAAATGGGGATTTTCATTTTTTCGGCAATAAAGGGTGTAACACTGAAATTAATTAATATTTTTAACATGTCTCCAAAATTACACCCAGTTTTTGGGATGCTAAAATAGCCCCCGCAAAGAAATCATCAAAGGCTTGAAGCTTCCCGATGTTATTTTAGGCCCTTTATCAAAAAATTAATTTTAATTCTATTAAAAATGGAGATTATGAGTTTTATCGACAAAAAGTGTTGTAATAATGTAATAAATTAATATTTTTAAGATGTCTACGAAATTACACCAAGTTTTTGAGATGCTAAAATGGCCCCCGCAAAGAAATCATCAAAAGCTCTAAGCATCTCCATGTTATTTTAGGCCCTTTATCAAAAAATTAATTTTAATTCTACTCTAAATGGGGATTTTCATTTTTTCGGCAATAAAGAGTGGAACACTGAAATTAATTAATATTTTTAACATGTCTCCAAAATTACACCCAGTTTTTGGGATGCTGAAATAGCCCCTGCAAAGAAATCATCAAAAGCGCTAAGCATCTCGATGTTATTTTAGGCCCTTTATCAAAAAATTAATTTTAATTCTATTAAAAATGGAGATTATGAGTTTTATAGACAAAATGTGTTGTAATAATGTAATAAATTAATATTTTTAAGATGTCTCGAAAATTACACCAAGTTTTGGGATGCTAAAATAGCCCCCGCAAAGAAATCATCAAAAGCTCTAAGCATCTCGATGTTATTTTAGGCCCTTTATCAAAAAATTAATTTTAATTCTACTTAAAATGGGGATTTTCATTTTTTCGGCAATAAAGGGTGTAACACTGAAATTAATTAATATTTTTAAGATGTCTCCAAAATTACACCAAGTGTTTGGGATGCTAAAATAGCCCCCGCAAGAAATCATTAAAAGTTCTAAGCATCTCGATGTTATTTTAAGCTCTTTATCAAAAAATAAATTTTAATTCTATTAAAAATGGAGATTATGAGGTTTCTCGACGAAAAGTGTTGTAATAATGTAATAAATTAAAATTTTTAAGATGTTTCCGAAATTACACCATGTTTTTGAGATACTAAAATTGACCATGCAAAGAAATCATCAAAAACTCTAAGCATCTCGTTGTTATTTTAGGCCCTTTATCAAAAAATTAATTTTAAATCTATTAAAAATGGAGATTTTGAGTTTTCTCGCAAAATGTGTTGTAATAATTTAATAATTTCATATTTTCAAGTTTTCTCCTAAAGTACACCACGTTTTGGAGATCCTAAAATTGTTCCCGGAAAGAAATCTTAAAAATCTCTAACCATCTGGTTGTTATTTTAAGCCTTTCGTCAAAAAATTAATTTTATTTGTGTTAAAAAATGATCATATTGAGTTTTTGCGACAACTATAGCGACCCAGTCCTCGGAATTGGTCAGGAATTTAGGTACTTTCTGGTTGTGTGGCTTTTGTGGGTCTAAAAAACTTGATGAAAAATGATAGACATGATATGAAGAAAAGAATTATTACGTCTACAAAATCAATGTCTGACTAAATCGATGTCCGACCAAATCGACGTCGAACTAAATCGATAAGTGATCTTGAAAGGGACGAAATATTTTGAAATTCTTAATCTATTTTTAAAGAGAAATATCTTTCTAGAAGTTAAAATAAATGAAATGCTATAAAAAAAATAATTCTCAGTCGCTGTCGCTCCCGAGAATACTTACGCTAGTTCTCAATAAAAATCACTTAAAACTGGTTTGTCTAGGTATAAAAAGGGTTTAATGGAGAAAATATGGATTCTAAGTGCTTCTCATAAGAAAAAATCATTAAAATTGAAAAGTGTTGAAGGCAGCCAGGCTGCCTTCAACACCTTGACTTTTGCTCGTTTTAAAATTTGAAATGAGTGTCGCAAGTGCAATTCTCAATAAAAATCACTTAAAATGGGTTTGTCTAGGTAAAAAGGGACAAAAATTTTGATGTATAGTAAAGTACTTTTAACGCAAAAAGAAAATTTGCATTTTTATTGAATTATTATTGAAATAAATTATTATTGGAAAGTAATAAATGTATTAAATATAATAAATTGAAAATTAAATTTTTGATAAAATAAGGAGGGATTGATGGGGGTTAATAATAAAGATGAATAATAAAGATTTCTGTCAAGCAATAAACAATTTTATTTAATACAAACTATGGTACAAAATTTATACAGAACAACGCATGGTTTTCTTTTTGTTTTACTTCGTACCTCGTATGACAACAGCTTCTCATCTCGTTGAATGCACACACATTTAAGCGGATGGGACATGGAGGAAGGAGGAAATTACTAATAAAAATGAGCACATCGATTTGCAATAATACAAACTTACTTGACTTACTAGTAAAACTAATCGACTTGGTGAAAGAAAGAGTACATCGCATTTCGTCCCAGGACAATTGGATTATTCTTTTTGAATTTTAGAATATTCAAGTAATTTTCAAGAATATTAGAGAGCTAATGTAAATTTAATTATCCAATTATTGACAAAATTACAACCGAATAATATTTAAAAGTACAGCAAGAGACGAAACGTGCAAGGTACTTTTTCCAAAAATCATCCAGCCTTACTTAACGAGTAAGTAGTTACTTATTAATTTCTAACGGCGACCATCAGCTAAAGTTTGAGTTACATCTGGAAAATCCGTCGTATTCACAACTCTACGTCTAACGATCAACAAGCCTATTTGGTTGAGAAGTCACATTGTAATAAAATAGAATAATTGTCGTGTGCTTAAAACGCGAACTGTTGCATTATGCAAACCTTGCCTCGCCAGCGTAAAAAATTGGTCATCAATTTCTTCCATTTAGCTTTCATAAAATTATCTTCATTTTTATCAATTATCATTTTTAATTCGTCTTTATTTCGTCTCACTAACTAAATTCATTGATACGCGAAAAGACGTGAGAAACACGCAGTAACAAAAGTTCGATATGTCTTAAAAAATATCTTTGAAAGTCGTACGAAACACTCGCTTGGCTCACAATAATTTTTTGCATGCACATTAGCACCCTCCGGTAATTATTACTTGTACTTTTGGCTTTTTAAAATCACGATTTCAATCTCATTATCTAAATTACATCGCCGGGCACAAAACTGGTTTCATTAAAATATCGAACATAACCGATTTTAGCTATGACCATTAATTCAAGTATAAAGAGTAGGACAGTTAATTTAAAAAATCAAGATTTCCCCCGAAACAATCCAAGTCACAGAGAAAATTAATAAAACGTTTTCTTTCAACAAGAAACACCAATTTCATTGTACTTGAATAAATTCTCGGCACCTGTCACGTCTCATAACATTATTTTAAAGCTCCACAATCTCTCGCAGACTTTTCGCAGAACAGAGAATAGCTAGACGACAGTTTCATCAAATTAAATGTAAACTGAATATTTAAAAAACAATGACTGTTTCGGGCGATTCTTTCGATTATACAACACCGCGCAAAAATTTTACTACATCATTCACTGTCACGCACACTTCGCACTGCCAAGTGCGTCTAATCACATTATTTACTATAAATTACTAATAGTTTAACATTACACTGTCTCGAGATCCTTCCGCTAATGTCTCGACAAGTAATGACGCGACAATAATTACAGACAAACGTCGAATGACTTACAACAAAGCAAGAATGAAATGAAGAGACCAGAACTTGTGCGAGGCCCAGACGTTACATTCACAGCCTGACTGAGCACACGCCTCCCGACAAATTCAAGTTTCACACTTAGAAATTTTCTCTGATTCGAGGTCCACCTCATTTACCCATAAGGCGACTCTTTTCTACTTTAAGAGAATGAGATTCCAAATTAAAGCAGAAGAGTCGATTGGCAGTTAGATTTTGAACAGGAAAATAATCTCATTGCGTAATGTACAGAAACTCTAATAGTTGATTAGTCATTTACAATTTCTATCCAATTGTCGAAATTTTATCTCAACGAGTTTTAGCCACTCGATCGAGCAAATTTTAATCGCTCGAACAGTGGAAACTATTGGCGTTAAGGAGATCACACGTTTCCATTTTATTCTCCAAGAGACGCATTTTATTCCAAGCATTCTTTCGTAAGTTCCGCATATTCATTTCTTAATAATTGTTCCTTTATACAAACTATTTTTCCTCCGTGATACAAACGTTATTCTTTAAGTTTACATTACGTTTTAAAAATCAACTATTGTCAATTTGTCGTCTGACATTCTAAAAAAGCGGGAAATTTTAATTATAATAAATTAAAATGCCCTGAATTAATTTCATAAAATTGATAAATACGGATAGATTTTCATGATGGAGAGTTTCTTTCATAAAGAAAAATCTTTCAAATTATTCATAAAAATTGATAAATTTCGAAAAAAGATAAACTAGTTTTAAAATTCGTTTTTAATTTTTATAAACGTGTTTAAGTAACAAATTTTAATTTTTACCTACGTTTCATTTAAAATTTATTTTTTCGATTAAATCCACAAGTTTCTAAAATTTATCGAAGTAAAAAATGTTAAACAATTCTTCAAATAACATTTCTTCAACGAATAAAAGAATTATTCTATTCGAATAACAAAATTGTTTCTTCAAATAAAAAGAGTTTAAAATTTTTTCTAAAAGAAATTCAACAAAGCAGTTCTCAACAAAAAATGCAGCTTTCATTTATTAAAAAAGTTATAAGTTTATCCTTAAAAGAAAAATATAAATAATATTTCATTTTACTACATTAAATATTTTCAATATTTTAATATAACATAATATAAAATTGAAATTTTATTATTTTCATTTTATGTGATTGTAACATTGACTTGTTTTAAATATAAAGTCTACATTTTTTTATTTACAAGAGAACAAAAACTTTTAATTTTTACTATAAAAAATATCAATTTTATCCAAAAAGAAAGTTTGTTTTGTATTATTTCGTTTATCTTCGTCTTAAATAAATGAAAAGGAAATACCTGATTAATTTTCTCACAAAGAGAAAAGAAAATATTTTCCACAATTGAAAGAATTTTTAAAAATTTTTAAAATTGGGAAATTTCTGAAATTTGAGACCTTAATTGTCTAATTCTTTAGATTTTATTATGTTTACAGTTCATATCCTTTTTTATGAAAAAAAATAGTCCAAAACTAATTTTTGTATCACAACCTATTCTATGCGTTTTTTAAAAAAATTTAGAATGATTTAACATTTTTCCATTATTTTTTAATGAAACCACAATATAAAAAAAAAAGTTTAAAACCATATATTTATGTAAAAATTCTACAATATATAAAAATTAAATTGTAGGTATAAAAATCTTTAGCATTGAAATATAATTATACTTTTAAGAAAAACGATTTCTATTCAAAATCTTTATCCAATTATATTTAAATTTTGATTTTAAAAATCGCTTAAAAAACCTGATTATAAAGTTACTTAAAATTACTGAAGTTTAGAGTTTTTAAAAAACTTGTGATGAACTTGTGACGAACTTGTGAATTCACTTTTGAATGACATTCACAAAATATTTACAATAAACGACATTAAAATGATTTTTAACTTTTTAGTGTCAATTGTTAAATATTTATGTTCTGTTGTGTTTAATATTTATATTAAAAGGATTTATTAATCTTTTAATGTAAATAGAATATAATTTAACAACGTTACATGCTAATAATAATATGTTATAAAAATCGTAAAAGAAGTATAAAACTGTTTAAAAATCGAATTTATAAATAAGATTAAAAAACGAGTCTTAAATAACTATTGTTGAATAGTGATTATAAATTCTGTCTCGATTAAACATATTTTTCCACAAAGTAGTTCAATTAAGATCCCAATTATAATTTCTTTCTCATTTTCAGTTCAAAGACAAATCATTTTCAAAAACGAATCATTTTCAAAGAGGAGTCATTTTTAAAGACAAGTCATTTTCATTAAATTTTTGTCAGTGCTTTGTAATCACGTAAAAAGTGAATAAAAATGTTTTCTCCTTTAATGTGAATATTTTTTTATTATTCGAATAATAATATTTAGTATTATTCGAATCATATTTAGTATTATTCGAATCATACTTAGTATTATTCGAATCATACTTAGTATTATTCGAATCATACTTAGTATTATTCAAATCATATTTTTCACTATTTGAATTAAATTTCTAACACATTAAATTCAAGATTTTGCACTATTCCGACTATTTTATTTAAATCCAATTCTTCTATTTTACGAATGATCTTTTTCACTATTTCAATTATTGTTTATTCCTCAAAATGATTTATTATATTATATATTTATAATTCAAACCCTATATTTTATTCTTTACGAGCCGGATACTTTATTATTAAAATATAAATTTTGCCGTATATATTTAAAAAAAAATTTAATAATAATTAAATAATGTAGAAATTATTAATAATTACTGGTTTTACTACTACTAATAATGACTGGTAATTTTATAATTACTACATACTGGTTCCAGAAAACTGAATTTTCAAACTCTCTGATCATCTGAAAATTATTCAATTACGTAAAGTAACAGTTTTTTTAAAGCATTGCAAAATTAGTCCATTTCGTAACAAGTGTGAAAAGGCAATTTTGAAACGAGTTGCAAAACATTGTCGCGAGTTTCAAAATACCTTTCACACGAGTTTCGAACGATACTTTATTTTACTAGTCCAACTGTTTGTTAAGTTATTTATTTTACACACTACTCGATACAACAGTGTGCAAAGTAATTACTTTCTACACCAGGGTTTTTTAATTTACCTAAAATTTACCGTCTTCAGCCAAGTAAAATTAAAGGTGGTATACCAGTGAAAAACTCAATACAAAACATGCAAAAGTTTTCAATGCAAAATATTTTGAATACAAAATGTTATCAATACACTTAAATGTCCACCCTCATCTTTAAAATGTCTACTTTTCTATTACTCACTTACTTTTTTCCATGATGTTTGACTTTTTTCTCACAAAGTTGGCCTTTTTATAATATTTTTTAACAATGGTGGTCTTTTTTACAATTGTTTTTGTACAATTGTTTTTTTACAATTGTTTTTTTTACAATTGTTTTTTTACAATTGTTTTTTTTACAATTGTCTTTTTTTACAAATAGTCTTCTTTCACAAAGATGATTAACTATGATTAACTTTTCCATGATTAACTATTTTTATGATTAACTTTCTTCATGACCAACTTGCTAGCAGTTTCAGGAACAATTGAAAAAGAAATGAAGGAGCGTCACTTACGATTCAAATTTACACAATAATAGATTACATTGTATTGTAAACAGGACTGCTGTGCCTAGGTCTGTCCTGCAACCTAGCTAAAGGATGAGTTCTGCCATACTGTTGCTGTTTTTTGCTGGCAGCTTTAGCAACAACACTGGCTACAACAACACTCGGCGAAGGGATTGGCGGTCTGCCCGGAGCCTCAGGTGCTTCAGTAAACAGAGAAGAATGATTTATAATTACAGGAGCCGACCTCCTCGCGAATTCCGGAGCGATTTTTGACTTGGCCGGAGGATGCATTTCCATCGAATCTCGATCTCTATTCCCCACTCGCATCTGTATCTCCGAATTCCTCTTCACCTCCGGCATCGCCACTTCGTACTTGCCAACGAGAACCCTCACAGACAGATCCTCCGTTTCCCGTGACGGCGAATTCAGATCCTTTGAATCACAGCTCACTGAAACTAAACTCGACTCCAGGATTTTGGACTCCAGGACTTTTGATTCCAGACTCGGGTCTCGAGTCTTTGGGTCTAGATTCGGGATTTTGGACTCGTGGGCGATTACGGGTGAAGAGGGCAGGCTTCGGATCTTGACGTCCCTTTTTTGGCGGAGAGTGCAGGAATCGGACTCGCAGTTCTCGGGACTCTTTTCGGACTTGGTGAAGGATTTGGCTTCGAACTCCTTCTTGAGATTCTTGACGATTCCGGAAATGTTGCGCTGATATTCGGCTTCGGGTGAGTCATCGACGGAGAAGCATCTTTTGTTGAAAATGGGCTTGTTGCTGAGGTTTTCGAGGACCATTTTGTGGTGCTTGACGGAAGGACACTGCGGTGTGTTGACTACGCTGGGACTCGAGGTTTCGCTCTCGGATCTGCAGGTTCTCAGAGAGAGGGGTAAGTCAGTCTCGGAGGAGAGAGAAGAGGGGGCTGGTGCACTGGTTGAGAGTCTGCCCATTTGTCTCAAGGACATCGGGGAGATGTCGATCGCGGGACTTGAGTCGGGATTCTGGTCGTGAATGCTTCTCACGGGGCTGTTTCTTACAAGAGTGGGACTATTTCTCACGGGAGTGTTTTTGCTGGGAGTGGGACTGTTTCTACCGGGAACGGGACTCCTCGAAGGCGGAGAGGAAACCCTTCTGTTTGGAGAGGAAATCCTTCTGTTTGGAGAGGAAACTCTTCTGCTTGGTGAGGGATTTCTTGGCGCCGAAGAAGGAGAAGGAGCCTTTCTTGACGGGGAGGGAAGCCTTCTTGCTGAAGACGGTGAGGGGTGTCTCGGATAATGGAGAAGAAGGGGATTGAAGCCTTCGATTGGGGGATCTTCGGTGAGTCTGGATTCCTCGTGAACAAAGGACCTGTCGGGTTTGGCGTCCACTTGTGTCGGTTCTTCTTGAGCGAATCCGAGCTCCGAATTCTGTGTGCAGACTCTCTTGACGGTGACGCCCTCCTCGAGCTTTTGTTTGGTTCGTTTGACGGTGCCGGGATGCCAGGGGATCTCCTCTTTATCGTAGGGGAAGAGTCCGCTGGACCCTAGAGGATCGGCAGGTCGCATGTCGTAAGAGCCCCAAGAACTGTTTCTCGAAGGGAGAGTGGCCCAGGAACTATGAACCGAATTATCGGGAACAACGGCGCTGTCGTAGCTGCTCCATGAACTCTGTCGACTCGGAGAATTGCGTCGTTTTTCCTCCCGGTCGAATACTTTATCGAGCTGAGCACTGAAAGGGTCCCTTTTCGATTTTCTGGTTGCGGAAATTGTAGTAGGACAGTCGGTTTCTTCGCCGTTGGTCCAGACTAGACATTCACTGACTGATTTAGCGTCTCGATCGCCAGGATCCCAGACTTCTTTTTTCAGGACGACGGCAGTTATTTGCGGGACGTGTGCCGATAAGCCGTTAAGTAGATTCGAGTCATCGAGGGGACTCGGTTTTCCGTCGGTGTCTGGAGAAGAAGGCTTACTGGTCGCGGCTTCGAACTGATTAGTAAGATTTAGAACGAGTCCTTTGCGCTTCTTTTCGAGCTTATTAACTCTGTGTTTGACACTGGGAGCGTCGGGACCAGGTAAATGAACTATTTGATTCTGCGAGACACTGTACGATTGTCCGTTATCACAAGGCATGAGCACGTTCCTTGCTTCTTGATCTACTCCAGTCTTTGGGTTGGAGCCTCGCAAAAGGTCTTCTCGTGTGACTTCCGGGTTCCCGGTTTTGTCGATACTCTCTAGAGACTGCGACAGAGGAGCTGCAACAGAAAAGAACGTACTTTTAAAATTATTGTCAACAGATTACTAGGCTGAAAGCTACTAGCGTACTCATTCACCTAAAAACAGCATGCTTAAGGGGACAGTACACCAATGGGACTCGAGAATTATTTTGGTTTGTAATGTAATGAATTTTAAGAAAAAGATATACATCTGGATAAAACTTGGCATATTTATTTTCATGTAAAGGTATTATAAAAATTGTTCTCTTTTAATTTTCCATCATGTATTTTGTCTTCTACATATACATATGTGTTATAATAAGTATTTAAACATTTAAAGGACGTTAGTTAATATCTTGTTTCTAATTTAAAAAAATTGATTGACTTTCGTTCCATGAGTTTTCCATGATTTCCAAAAGGAACATGAAGTCTTCAATACTTTGTAAGAATTTGAATTACTTTTGAAATAATGAAAGTTTTTCAATCTTAAAAAAAATCTCTTAAGCTCATTGCAAAAATAATTTTCTATAGAATGAAAATTACTAAAGATCAATATTTTTAATTTTAAAACCATTTTAAGTACTTTGAAGTGTGGTCGTTCTTTGTGGACTCTCTATCTTGAGAATGCTTGGACCGATCTTAATGAAATTTGATAGAGTTATTACATTCATAAAAATCTAGAAATATACAGGGGGATTTTTAGAAATACTCAATCAAGAATTTGAGATCGTTTCTTCTTTAAAAAATATGGTTTTTCAGAAGACAAATTTCCCTAATAAAGAATTAAGTCTATCAATGAAAGAATCTTATTCTTTGTGTCGAGACGAATCGATTGACCCTCGGATTGACCTATATAAAGTCTATATTTTACCAAAAATCGAAGGAGTAAATTACAATTTTTTATCATTCTTGACATTTAAAATACTGTTTTTTATATAACTTTTAAAATTATCATCTTTTAATAACAGTTCCTTTTGAAAAAAATTTCTACATTAAATAATCGTAAATTATATATACGTAAATTAATTTACGTATATAAAGTATATTTTTTACCAATATTGTATGGAAATTTTCTTCTTAAAATTTTTAAAATAATCTTTTTTTTGCAATACTGTGCCTTAAAAACTCGACTTTCTACTTACTAGTGATTAAAAACTACTTTTTACTCACTAGGGAGTATAAAAAGTTGAGTTTCTAAGATACAATCCTATCTAAAAAAAGACATGGCGTAAAAACATCAAAATAATCAAAAATCTCGAAAATATCGATAACACTCGAAAAAGGTCGAATGTTCAAATATTGAGAACAGAAATTTTAAATTTATTAACAACAGTTTCTTTAATTAATGTTTCTTGCATTCAATTAGCCTTTTATTTTGTGTTTGCAATCTTGTATACAATTTATTTTATTGATAATCAATTATAAAGAAATGTAATAAACAATTGATTTAAATTAAAATCAGAAAAGTTACCAATTTATATATAATTTTTTTGTCCAAATGAAATACTTTCTTAATTATTAATGCAATAACTTAAATTTAAGAAAAATAACACACATGCTTGAGACTTAAATTTTTTAATTTTGTTTGAAAATAATTTGGTATTTAAAAAAAGACAAAAACAAAGTAAAAGTTAATTATGGAAGGACATTAAATTAAACATTTTCTACTCGATTAAATCTCGTTATGTGTTTTTTAATGTATTTAAATGTTTTTAAGTGCTTTTAAATATTTTAAAGTAATGGGAAGTATTTCAAAATATGTTAAAGTATTTTAAAATAATTTAAAGTATTTTTAAATATTTTGTATTAATAGTCTGAATTATTTTAAGTAGTTTTAAGGATTTTGGAATATTTTAAAGACTTTTAAGTATTTTATTTTTATTTTCGAGTATTTTAAAATATTTTGAATTGTTGGATAGTATTTGGAAATATTTTAAAGTAATTTTAAGTATTTTTAAATATTTTAAAGTAATTTGAAGTAGTCTGAAGTATCATAATACTTTTAAAATATTTAAAAATCTTCTTGTACCTTATTTAATACTTAAAATCCTAATATTTTAAAAAAATTTGAACTATTTTGAAGTATCTTAAAATATTTTGAAGAGTTTTAAAGTAATACACAACCGGCCAGAATTGAGGGACAACCCCTTTTTTGATGAATGAAAAACGTGTTTAAACATGAAAAGTATAAAGTAAAAAATTCTGGTTCATTTTTTTCTAATAGTCAATAAAATTTCGAGAAAAATGAGACCTATTTAAATTATTTTTGTCAATTTTTCAGTTACATATCTTTAAAAAAGTGGATTTTG
>WNHD01004051.1:0-12555 GCA_011057455.1 Ganaspis sp. Gsp50
TGACAGTAAGCTTACACGTAAAGGTTGTGGTAAGGTTACAAGTGAAGGTTGTGGTAAAGTTACAAGTAAAGGTTGTGGTAAGGTTACAAGTAAAGGTTGAGGTAAGTTTACGAGTAAAGGTTATGATAAACTTACAAGTAAAGGTACGAGTAAAATAATTATTATTAAAAAAAAAAAAAAAAAATCTCGACAGTGATACCTGGTGAATTATGTGACGAAGTAGTGTGCCAAATTTCAAATCGATTGGTTTAGTGGATTTTGAGTAATCATGTACACTAATTTAAAAAATAACAATTTCCAGAAAAGGCTTTAAAGTTGGCACACTAAAATTTCAAAATAGAACTCGAACATTGTTTTAAACTTGATGCCAGTTCCAAAAGAGCTTTCATCCAATGGTTTTTAATAATAAATATGGTTACAGCAATAATTAGAATTCAGTTTGAAATTCAGAAAAAAAAAATTACGTGAACGAAAACAGAAACAAACTTTTTGCGTCAATTTTTATTGTTCAGCACGGGCTGCAGCAACGAATTCTCAAGAACTCATAACTTCGTCAATTTTGCTCCGATCGCCTTTAAATTTGGACACAATATTCCTGAGATATTATGCATTCATTTAAATTTTTTTCTAAAAATGCAAAAAATAACCTACCCCCCCCCCTTAACAAAAAACTATTGTAAGAGTGACTGGAGGTTTCAGTTAATTATTTGGAGGGATTAATAGTTTATATTTGAGAGTTAGCTATTGGATATCACTCTATATTCTACCGAAATAATACTTTTATCACGGTATTCTCCCGGTTTTCTCCCGATTCAAATTTCTCCCGACTTTTGCCCGGTTCTCCCGGTCTCCCGGTTGAGTGGCCACCCTGAAGGTATTAAAATTTTTGTTTGCAATTTCCTGCCGGAAATCCGTCCGGATAAACAGCCCGGACATCCGCCGGATGAATTGAATGATTCCGGCCACACGGAAAAAAATGTTCTGTGAAAACTGTAACGCCGTTTTGTGGAACGCACAAATAAGTGTGCTTTGTGATCTATACAAAAGTGGTTTGGGAAAAACACAAACTGGCTTGTGTCAATCCCAAGAAATTCAGTAATGCGCAAGCGCCACGCATTCGCAAAGGAATCAGCTGACACTTATTCACAATTTGAAAAGGGGCTATATACCATATTTGATGAATATAAAGAATGCCGGACGTCCGCCCGGATTTCCGTCCGGAAAATTTCAATTCACCGGGCGGATATCAAGGAAATTCGAGGCGGACATCCGGTGGAATATCCGAGCGGATTTTCGTGCGGACGTTCGGGCGGAAATTTCCACCTGGGAACCCGTGCTAAACAATAAAAAGTGAAGCTAAAAGTTTGTTACTGTATTTGTTCACTTAATTTTTTTGTCACTGAATTTCCAATTGAGTTCTAATTATTGCTATAACCATGTTTATAATTAAAAACCATTTGTTGAAAGCTCTTTCCCCTATGGAACTGGTATCAAGTATTAAACAATTATTAAGTTTCATTTTCAAGTTTTAGTGTGTAAACCATTAAAGCCTTTTTCTGAAACTTACTATTTTTAAAGTCCTTGTTTACCATAACTTAAAATCTACTAAACCAATTGTTTTGAAATTTGGCACACTACTTTGTCACATAATTCAGCAGGTACTCCTGGGATATGTTGCACTTTCATATGAAAATTGATTAAATTATCTGACACTATCTGTATCGCAAAAGGAAAATCTTAAAAAATGTCATATTCTCACCGAATTAACCTCCCCCCCCCCCTCTTAAGAACTTCCCTTGTAAATGAAAAAATATAATTATAATTGGCAAAAATCATGAAAAATTGTCATTAAATCCTTCTATTCTTTGTAAAATATATACTTTATATGGGTCAATCGATTCGTTTCGATGCAAGGAATCTAAATCTTTCAGTTATAAGTTAACATTTTTATTATCGAAAAAATTTTGTGGAAAAAACCGTTATTTTCAAAGAAAAAAGGTGTTAAAAATTTTTGTATTTCTAAAAATCCCTGTGTCGGTTTTTATATTTTTATGATTGTAAAACGCCTACTAAATTTTTTGAATATAAAATAAACCAAGGTTGCTCGAAATATTTTGTCTAGTAAAAAGCGTGTCACACAGACTGACACACATACATCTGGATATTTTCTTACAACTTTGTATATATACTTTTTAGATGAAAGGTATTTGATTTAGACTATTTTTGGATAATCGAAAATTTGCACCATTGCAATCCTTCCATATGAGGAAGCAAAATGAATATAAATTTTAATTACACAAAAAATGTTATTTTTAACTATTTTGTTCGTCCGTAAGAAAATAATGACGTTATTGTTTTCGACAGAAAAAAACGGCTTAATATCAATTTCTGTAATCTGAAAAACATACATCTTCTAATGGAACAAATGATTGACTTTGGATACTAATAGGAATTATGGAAAGAAGGCCAATTTCGTGCATGTGCACGAATCTAATTTCATTCATTTAGTATCCCTACTGAAAATCCCTGTACAAAATTAGAAACTGAAACTCATTATATATCCCATCAATGATGCTAGAAAACAATTAATTATAAAAATAACTTTTATCGTTTGCAAGAATATTAATATGTTATTACTAATTATAAAAATATTTACCATTTGTTCCACTAGAGTTGGTGCATCTGAGGGAATTTCCATTTCATTCAAATCCATCTGAAAGAAAATGATTTAAATTAATAAAGTTAGCTAATTCACAAACTCAATTTAATATTATGCACTTAAAAAAATATCTACACTTTTGGTCTGATACCCTTTTTAAAACGTATGCCATTAAGCCTATATTTAGGCTTAATTGCTGGATTTGCCAAACGCCGGCAGCATATAGGTTAAATTTGAATTTTGTTCTCCCGAACCCGTGTGGAAATTGCCCGGTTTGGTCCTAATACAAGAAGGTTTCTCTCCGGGTCCTAATCGGGTATAAATTTTGTAGAAATGCCTAACCAGGATCTGACCAGAATCCAGCCAGGTACACATTTTGTTATAATACCCTTCCAGTATCAAGTCATTATCTGGTCGGGTAAATTTGTTTACAATGTCTATCTCTGATCGAGTTAGAATTTAACCAGGTATTTTACTTTTCCACGTTTAAGCTTTACATATGTGGAATTTATGCAGAAAGACCCAAAATTATATTTTGTGGATTATTATTTATTGTTTGTTCTGCGTATTATATTTCAAACAACATTTTTTTAAACAAACAAATTTTCTATGAATGAAATAATTTTTTTAATTCTAAGAAATTTTAACACTGATATATTTAATATCAAGAAAACATTTCTTTGATTGAAAAATAAAAATTTATTTAAAAGAAAATCTCTAAAAATAATGAAGTCAAAACAATTTTTGTTAATCCTCAAATATAAATGTGTAAAACGAAACAGAGAAAAATCGACAATCATTTTAAAGGAATCAAAATAACTCGTTTATTTTTAATATATAATTATTAAAGTATTTAATTTATTTATAATTCACATGAGTGAATTTAAAAACCTCAGCATTGAGACAAAAAATGGCAATTTAATTTTTGATGATCTGAGAAAAATATAACTAAAATAAATAAAATAAATAAAAATAAATAAATAAAATTGAGTACATAAAATTCTGTTTAGTAATTGGATCAATATTACGTTTTATTTCTAAACCTAGAATTGAATTGCTCTCTGAAAGTGAGGGTGAAGTCCCATGCGAGCAGAAAACGTCGACCGAAAGCAGAAAACCATGAGAGTGAGTGAGACATCATCTCTCTTGCACGCATGGATTTCTGCTTTCGGTCGACGTTTTCTGCTTGCATGTGACTTCACCCTGAATTAACAGAAATGTCGACGTTTGAATCAGCGGCGCCAAGCAATGAACTTGGGCGTGTTCATCTGCGCGGAGTACAGAGTAAAAATAACGATTGTGATGCTGACATCGAAAGGACACTATGAAATAAATGGAACTTTCTGATAGGTATTTGTGCTGGAAATTGATTTAAAGTGATATTTATGTGAATGTAGTGGACTCCGAACGATATAATAATACATAATTTTCTAAAATAACAAGTGTTTATAATGACTTTTAAAGTTTTTGATCTGTGCAAAGGGACAAACAATCTCTTCGTCAGAAAAACAAGCTTTCGTCCTTCTTAGAAACCTCTTCAGCTTATAAGAATAATGTAGATTTTTATCGATTTCTCCGAGTCAAAATTTTGGGTAAGGTTAATTATATAATGAATAAATTAACACATTGTTTAATGTGTTCTTCAGCTTATAATATTTATCAATCATTTCAAAATATGAAGATTAGTGTTAAAATGTACAAATTAGTGTTTTACAACCATCACCTGTAGCAGTTTTGTTACCGAGTCGTATATACGTAACATTGTCACGCATACGTACCAATAAAATGATGCTCTAATGCGCAACGTTCATAGTAAAAACGATTCAGAAATTTTTTTTCTCATATTCTATTTATTATACAAATTAAAAAGAAAATAAATGAAATATTTTTTCTTGATCATCTTTGCTATAAACTTCTGCACTATAGACTATCATCAAATGAATGATACACCAGCATGACAAATATTTGTTATTCTAAAATAAACTGAAATTATATATTGTGGTCAATACTAAAACAACTGTTTTAAATTATAATATATAATGAGAAAAATAATATGTGAGCTTCATGTCTGGCCGGATCCCGCCTTGAACCAGAGCTACCCGGCCAGGATCCGTTCAGATCCTGACTCAAATTTCCAAACGAGAAGGGTATCTCACTAACGACTATTTACGATTTAAAAAGGATCTCTTTACCACATTAAAAGAAGGTTAGTTATGTCCGAAATTCCGCCCAGATGTCCACCCGGAAACTCACCTGGAAATCAGGGTAGATTTGTGGGTGAATTGTGTTCGATCCGAGCGGATATCCATGGGGAAAGTTTCACTATGAGACTGGCAGAAGTCCGGGTGGTTTTCCAAGCGGATTTTCCTGTGGAAATTTTCATCCGGGCTTTAAGATTTGCTACTAAACTAATTTTTCTTATTAAATTAAACTTACTTATTTCCTGAATTAAAATTTGTATTAATAAATGTTTTATTCCTAAAATATTATTTATTTATTTGAATTCAATATAATTAATTTGGAAGAAATAACCACATATATTTGTCTAAGAACCAACTAAATTATTTATTTGTTTTAAATAAATATTTTATTTGGCAGAAATAAAATTTTTATTTGAATCAAATACAATCCATTTGAAACCAGGGTGGCCACAAAATTCAATTTATAAATTTCCCTGACAATTCCCTGGCATTTGATCTTTTTTCACTGACAACATTTTTTTATTCTGTAACAGTCCATTCTAAAGTTGTTGTGACAGCTTTTTTAGAATAAATGATACTTAACATAAATAATTCAACATTACAAAAGTGAAAACATTTTGTCGAAATTCTTTTTAGTTTTTCTGAAATTAAATTTTAAAGTCAACAAAGTACGAAAATCTGGCACTTTTTTAGGTTTTACAATATACTTTTAAAGTCAAATAATTTTTCAAGAACGTTAAATTATCTCGCTTGAAATTAATAGTAGGTATATCATGCATCAAGTGTCATAAGTACGTCTTTATAGTCGAGCGCAAGCCCGAGGCGAAGCCGAGGTCGCGCGAGCCAGCAAAGTATTGTCAAAAACAACGAATTGTTAAAAATACGAAAATTTTAAGCTTTGACAGTTTTACTTTAGACAAGTATTTTCCTTTGTAAATTTTTTTAAATACTTGAAGCAGTTATAAACTGTAGATCTTATAAATATCTTTTAATTTTGAGCGAGATAATTTAACTTTCTCAAAAATTACTTTATTTTAAAAGCATTTTCTAAAATTAAAAAAAGTTACAAATTTCCGTATTTTGCTGAATTTAAAATTTAATTTCAGAAAAACTACAATGAATTTCGACAAAATGTTTTCAGTTTCATAATGTTGAAACATGCAGAATTATTTATATTGAATATCATTTATTCTAAAAATTTTGATCAATATTAATAAAAAAAATTTGTTGATCAAGATTTTAAATTTCCATGACAAATTTTTTTCCCCTGACATTTCCCTGACTTTTCTGACTTCCCTGACATGTGGCTACCCTGGAAACAAATAAATAATAATTTAGTTGGTTCTAAGATAACTATACATTTTTTTGGGTGTAAGGTGAATTACAAAAAATATGTTTTCAAGATTTTCTTTAATGGACTTTTGTTTAATTTTGTATGTTTATAAGCGACTGGACACAAATTGGTACCTTCAAATTAAATATGAGTTTTTATTTTAGAAAAGTCAAGTCAGCATAGCCTCGTGGGTAGCGTGGTCGTCTCTCGTTGCTTGCGTCTCGGGTTCAATCCCACCGCCAGTGCGATATTTTAATTCATAGAGTATTGCGTTAGACATTATAAACTAGTGGTAAATTATCTTCATGTCATGAAGATTTTGCTTCCTCACAGAGAAAAGAATTTCAAGTTTTTAATTAAATTTCTAATAAAATATATATTTAATTTATGTTAACTAAATTATTTTAACTTAAAAACACCAGTTAAAAAATATATATATTCTACACAGGTAAATCCATTCGCTTTTTAATATCCAAAATTTTGATTACAGAAATTACCATTAGAAAAATACAATTTTAAGAGTTATTATAAAAAATTGAATTTTAAATGTGAAAAATTGTAAAAAAGTATAATTTTTTTCTTAAATTTCTGGTGATATAAATACTAAATATAGTTCAATTAACATGCTTTTTAATATAAAAATTATTTTCAACAGGAACTACCAGTAAAAAAAAACTTTTAAAAGTTATATAAAAAAATTTGATTTTAAACATCAAAATTCATAAAAAATTATTATTTACTCCGTTAATTCTTGGTGAAATATATACTTTATATAGGTCAATCGATTCGTCTCGATGCAAGGAATCGAATTTTGTTACTCTTAAATTCAAATTTTTATTAGAGAAAAAGTTTTGTGAAAAAACCGTATTTTTTAAGAAAAAAATGGGCTAAAAATGTTTTGAGTGGGCGTATTTCTAAAAATCCCATGGTCTGTTTTGAGATTTTTGTGAGTGTATCAACTCCAAAAAAATTTCATTAAAATCGGTTAAAGTGTTCGAGAGATATCGTGTCGACAAAAAAGCGTGACAAACATACACACACACACACACATACATCTGGACATTGGCTTCAAACTTTGTTTTTATACTTTTTAGATGAAAATGAGTTGTTTTAGACTTTTTTTGGAAAATCGAAAATCGGCACGATTACAAGGCTTCCCTATGAGGAAGCAATAATTAATTAAAAGTATTTACATATGTAAAATGTAAATTATAAATAATCATAAAATATATAGGTATGTAAATTAATTAGGAAACAAAAATGTTTAACCCTGGAACTATAAGACAAAGCACAAAACCCTAAAACTAAAGAGATATTTTCAAACTCTTAACGAATCACATCCCTTCCAAATCCACCCAGTGGATCCATTCCATTTATTTGACTTAAGTAATTCGTACTTGAAAGAAATTACTATTTATTTGAAACAATAAAATAAAATATGTAGGCCAAATAAATATTTATTTAATTCAAGTAAAGATTTATTGGATAATAGACAATTAAATCATTTATTTGAATCAAATAATTTTTATTTGATTCAAATATATTTTTTCTTGGTGTGGGAGATTTTGTGAAATCGATAGTTTTCTATGCATTTATTGTGTTTGTTGGAAGAAAATAAATGCAAGTAGACTTATTTGTGAATAAATATAGAGAAGAAAAAGCAATTTGTATTTATAAATAACAAAGTTATGAATTTTTGAAAATTATTGTCTTTATTCACATTTGTTAAATATCCCTTGAAAAGAAAGAAATTTATTTTTTTGATACCATTTGTTGTAAAACAAAAACTGTAAAAGTAAAAACTGTTAAGGCAAATGCACGAGTATCTGGGAAAGCTCCAGTTATCGACATTTGATAGAATATTTAACAAATTATTTGATAAAAAGCAATTTTTAAAAATTGGTAATTGCATAAGTATAATACGTAATGCTTTTTATCAATTAATTTGTTAAATATGTTTTAGCAAATGTCGATAACTAGAGTTTTCCCTTTACTGATGCATTTCCCTTAACACTTTTCACTTTTACAATTTTTAGTTTACAACAAATCGTATCAAAACACTAAAATGATCTCTTTTCAAGAGATATTTAACAAAAGTGTAAAAAACGGTTATTTTCAAAAATCCATAACTTTGTTATTTACAAAGATAAAATGCTTTTTTTCTATATTTACTCACAAATAATTCTAGTTTAATTTATCTTCTGCCAGTAAACACAATAAATGCATAGAACTATTTATTCTACAAAAACTGAACAATAAATTTCTTTTAAATTATTATTTTGTAAAAAAATGGACTTCAAAAGGACAACTTGGAAACTTTCTGAAATGAAGCGTTCGATTTTTTTTTATTTGAAGAAAATGTTATAGACTACATTAATTATTCTGGTCCTTTGTCTGATGTTATTAAAAATTACTGAAGTCAATAAAATTATATTTTTTATTTATTTTATTAAAAATATCATTAACATTTTTCAAACATTTTAGAAATGAGTTTCCTCAATAATGCCGCTAACGATTTTTTTCTTTTTGGGCTCAAAATGACTACAGGGTATCTCCAGAAATAAAACCAGGAAAAGACCGGAGATGCCAGCTACCCAGCTACTTTTGGTTGAACATAATTCAGACCCGTCGTAGGTACAACAAAACAACTGCGCAGCGTGATAAGTACTCAAGTTTTGTGCCACCAAATTTTTGCCCATACAGAATCCCATACACGATTTGTTATAGGATTCTACATAGAACATAATTTTTCTATAAGTAAATTATATTTAAAATTATAAACTTTTACGTCTGAATATTAATTAATAAAATAAAGACGACACTTTCGGACTAAATTCAATATTTATTATAAAATGTCCAACGTTTAGAGAAACAAGCGGTATCCTTACTTCTTAAGATTTAATAGGATTTAACATCTTATTAGTTCCTAAAGAGGAAGTTGGTTGTTTCTCGAAACGTTGGACATTTGATAAATATTGAATTAAGTTCGAAAGTGTCGTCTTTATCTTATTCAAATATACTTTTTCTTATAAGATGACATACGTTTTAACTCATGAGTTTTGTGTTATTAATAAAAATATAAAGGATCCCATGTAGGAACCTATAAGTTTTCCCACATAGAATCCTACTTAGGATCCCAAATACACGTGGAGAAAGGAATTGCTAAGGCAGCAAAATTCCTGTTGATATAGTGCCTCCAACTTTTTTTTGCAAGCATATCAAATATTTTTTTATTACAAAAACAAAATTTGATAAATTAGCAAGTAAGTTAGTTGACTTAGCAAATTTTGTTGTTGTTTGAAAAAAAAAGTTTGAGGTGCTATATCAACAGGAATTTTGCTGTCTTAGCAATTCCTTTCTCTCCATGTAGGAATTTTCAGTAGGGTCTTTTGGATTATAGCACATTTAAAAAATGTTTTAAAAAAAAATTTGTTTTGTATATAAGTATATTGATTCCCTATGTAAAAACTATGAAGAAAAACGTATTTGATAAATAATATTTAAAAATTTTAATACCTTCTAATTACTCTCTATTTACTGCACGGAGAATAATAGATATTTAAGCTTAATATCTAGATATTCCCAGTCAATATATTTGACAGTCAATTGTACGACAAATGTTGTAAATATTTACGCTTAGTATCAAGAGATACTAAAGTAGATATCTGCACCTTCATCAGTAAACCTCGTCACTCAATTTTGGGTTGATATTGACCTTTTAGGGATCATCGATTTTTTTATGAATTAACAAACACACATTTCAAATAGTATTACTCTCACAGTAAGAATAACGTCTAAAATGTTATATACTGTTCGTAAGTTAAAAAAAATAAAAGCAAAATATTGTATCCATTATTATATTCTATTTAGGTATATAATATCAACAAGCAATAATTTTTCTGACTTTGGTTTCCCATAAAATATATTGAAAAAATCATGTTCAACCATTTGTTTTGAAATTTTATATAATACTGTATAATTTTTATTTTATATAATATTAATACTATTGTCAAGATATTTAATTCACAACTAGCAAGTATTATAAATTAAATTTTTCTTTAAATTCCCATTTCTTTAAAATATTTGTAGTTTTCGATCGCAAAAAATGTAAATGAATTATTTATGATTAGTAATTAAAATTATTAATAATAATTATGGTCTAAGCAAAAATTATTTCCAAATTATTAAAGAAAACAATAGATTTATATCTGCAGGTTTATAATTAGAACAGTTTCGTTTAAAAAAGATCCGCTTAAATTTCCATACGGAATTTTACGCGGAAATCCTGGATTCATTGTGAAATTTTCCTTATTTTTTAACCTTAACACTTATTCAAAAATGGACATCAAATTTGAATTTTGATACTCACCATTTTCCGCGTTTTTTAAGATGGTATATACCAAACATTTAAGTTTACTAAGAATGTCAAAAAATTTATGCAAAAATCCGTGCGGAATAGACCTTTTCATTTTCATCTTTCTTCCTCTTCTAGTATATCAAATGACGCATGCATTAGAAGACAATAAAATAAAATGAAAAGATTTATTAGTACAAAATTTTTGACGGTATACAAACTTAGTTTTTAATAAAATGCTTTTGATTTTACAAAAAATACCATACCCCTCTTCCCTCACCTTCGCGAGGGCTTTAATTTATAAGGTTTTAATTATTTTATTAATTAAAAATATTGTTGAAATAAAGTGAATAAAAAAATAACTTACTTCATTCATTTCAACGACGTTATTTCTGATAGATTGATCTGCATTCCTTTTCCTTCTCCATCGAGAAGTTCTGGGCATTTCTGAAGTTTCATCTTCTAAATGGGAT
Organism: Ganaspis sp. Gsp50; assembly: GCA_011057455.1. Classification (NCBI taxonomy): domain Eukaryota; kingdom Metazoa; phylum Arthropoda; class Insecta; order Hymenoptera; family Figitidae; genus Ganaspis; species Ganaspis sp. Gsp50. The sequence continues at coordinate 11,021 of WNHD01004051.1, forward strand.
TTGTACTGCCCACGCTGACTCATGGTGAATTATAATCTTTGTTTTCACTATTTTGACACTTTTATTTACAATAAAATTCATTTACCAGCATTTTCAGGTGCTACAGATGTGTTAAATATTCAAAATGGATTCTTTATCAAACCTCGGTACTCTCCTTTTCTTTTTCAGAAAAATGTCCAAGCATCCGTTAAAGAAAGCAAATTGCCACGAGGCACGAGTTTTCTTAATAAGCTAATGGTTCTTCCTGTCAGGGTTATATAGTCAGTGTGCAATCCTATATGATCAGAGATGGGAGTCACGTCCTGGGTCGAACGAATACGTCGGTTCCTTAATTATGAACCAAAAATCTTGTGTGTGTTCTCACCTTAGGGTCTGTTTACACCTTCTGTTAAACTTGTCCAAACCGCAAGACCCACATTGGAGTAACAGAGACTGACTCACAGTCTATCTTTGTCAATCCAATGTAGATTTTTCTTTTTGGACAAGTTTAACAAAAGGAGTAAATTATTATATTTTTCATCTCTGTTAATCCAATATATTTTTTCCAGCACTGACATTTTTTTGTTATTCTTCAAATAACAACTTATGAAACATAATGAAATAAAGCTTTTTAATTATTATAACAATTAAATTACTAACAAATATGATATAAATATACATTTATTTAATTATATGCTGCAATCACATTTATTGAGCATGTTGTATTTATATTATTATTTTTATACAATAATCATTTATATATTTATTTTAGTAACCAAATGTGTATTCGGAACTTAAATCAAAACTCTGGTAAAGTAATAATACTAGGTCAAAGGCGGAGAATGTCACAATAGGTAAAAATCACGACCTACGATTTTGCTACGTATAAAACGTAGTTTGCTACGAAACCATCTCTGTACAGTCAAACTCAACGATGCCTTCCCAGTTGGCACTTGTCTAACTCACATGATCATATGTGTAAGACAAGTGCTAACTGGGAAGGCATCGCTGAGTACTGTACATATACACTTAAGTGCATATAAATGCTTTGTCCTCTAGGCGAATCTAGTAATTCAAAAGAAGGACACATTTCTTATGTTTCACATAATGCATGATACTGAAACCTATAAATTTCTTGTGTCATGAACAACAAAAAATATAAGAAATATGCAGTTTTTTCGAATTACTATATTTCCCTAGAGGACAAGGCATTTATGCACTTAGCGGCGACGTCCCATGACTGCGTTTTACTTTACGTTTTATCACTAGACCATGAGTGCGCATATGACAAAGATATACTTGCGTCTCTTTTTCACTCGTGGTCTAGTGATAAAACGCAAAGAAAAACGCAGTCATGGGATATTACCCTAAGTGTACAGTCGACGTCAGATATGCCTTCCAAAAAATTACTGAAGAAATACCCACTGTGCGTATCACTTTCTATGTTTTTTCATTCTATGACTTAAAATTTCCTATAGGCACGGAATGAAATAATGTAGAAAGTGACACGCAAAGTTGGAATTTCTTTAGTAACTTTTTGGAAGGCATATCTGACG
>WNHD01004052.1:0-19666 GCA_011057455.1 Ganaspis sp. Gsp50
TAGCTCCCAGGAATACCTGCTGAATTATGTGACGAAGTAGTGTGCCAAATTTCAAAACAATCGGTTTAGTAGATTTTAAGTTATAGTGAACGCGGACTTCAAAAATAGCAAGTTTCAGAAAAAGACTTTAAAGGTTTACACACTAAAACTTCAAAAGAAAACTCAATAATTGTTTTATACTTGATACCAGTTCCATAGAGGGAAGAGCTTCCATCAAATGGTTTTTAATAATAAATATGGTTATAGCAATAATTAAAACTCAGTTGGAAAGTCAGTAAAAAGAATTAAGTGAACAAATACAGTAATAAATTTTTAGCGTCACTTCTTATTCTTTAGCACGGGATAGAGCAGCAAACGCTTAAACTCTCATAACTTCGTTAATTTTGCACCGATCGACTTGAAATTTGGACAGAATATTCCTGAAATATTGTGCATTCTCTTAAAATTTAAAAATAAAAATTGCAAAAAAAAAAATTTTAATACCTTACCCCCCCCCCAAACCCCCTTAAGGAGTGAACTTTCAATCCAAAAGTAGATGCACCTACTTATCATCACTTCTTTTTGTTAAAAAGGAATTTTCACTCTAATTGGAGTGAAAGTTAACTCATAAAAAGTGAGATTTCACTCTGAAAGAGTGGGTTTCTCACTCAGACCCGTGTAGAAAAAGCCCGAGCATGCCCAAACAGAACAAGGTTTCTAGTCAGGCGCTAGCGGGCCAATTATTCTTTTCTGATTTCTAGCCTGGATGAAGTTGGGAGCTGGTTAGGCTCAGTTTTCAAGGCAGATTTTATTGAAGCTCCCTAGCAGTTAATGGATACGCACTAAACAACATTTATAAAATTAATATTTTCAATATAAATATGTAACATACATAATTAATGTTGTTATAAATAATTTAGACAAATAATAACATTTGCTTCCTTTATTCAATTTTTACCAATTGTTGCTTTCTTTGATCTCGCCTTATAATATTAAATACAACAAAGGATTTATACTAATTAAATTGTTTATAACAATTAAAAAATATTGTAAACAATCTAAACAATAACTTTGCTTCTCTTCTGTTATTTGAAATTATTTTCTTCATTCTTCGATCACGATTTTTATTTTATTTTTTATTTTTTTTATTTTTATTTTAATTTCTGCAAATTATTCGTTTCATTTTTGGATCACGATTTTTATTAAATACAAGAAAGAATTTATATTTAAAAAATTGTTTATGAAAATTAGATAATTGTTGTGAACAATAGATTTTAAATAATAGCTTTTCTTCTCTTTTATTTTTGAAAATTATTTGCTTTATTTTTATAACACATTATTATTAAGTACAACAAAGAACTTATATTTAAGAATTATTTATAACAATTTCGTAATTGTTGTGAAATATTTAAACAATAACATTAATTCTCTCCTATTTTTGAAAATTATTTGCTTCATTTTTATATCACAATTTTTATTAAATACAATAAAGAATTTATATTAAAAAATTGTTTATAACAATTCGACAATTNTTCTCTTCATTTTTGGATCACGATTTTTATTAAATATATCAATGAATTTATATTAGAAAATTGTTTATAATCATTCAATAATTGTTATAAGAAATTTAAACAAATAATAACTTTTTTTATCTTCGATTTTTTCCAATTATTAATTGTTTTTTTTATCAATATTTTAATTAAATACAACAACAATAAATTGTTGAAACAATCTAATAAAAAAATGTTATTGGATTTAATAAAAATATTGTTGAAAAAAGAAACAAATAATTGATAAAAATAGAATAGGAGCAAAGTTGTTAATTGTTTATGATAATTATTATTAAATTTGTTACGATTCTTAACAATTCTTTGTTGTATTTAATGAAAAGGTTGATAAAAAAGAAGCAAATAATTTGAAAAAATAGAGAAGAAAAGTTATCGTTTAAATTGTTTACAACAATTATCGAATTATTATAAACAATTTTATTAATATAAATCTTGTTTTGTTAATTATGAATGATAATAATAATTGATAAATAACATGATCAAAAAAGAAACAAATAATTATTATTGTCTACAATAGAAGTGAGGTAAAAGTTATTATTTCTATAATAATAATTGATAAATAACATGATCAAAAAAAGAAACAAATAATTATTATTGTGTAAAATAGAAGTGAGGTAAAAGTTATTATTTGTCTAAATTGTTCATAACAATATTAATTATGTATGTTATTTATTATATATTCATTAATTTATTAAAGATTATAAAAGTATTTTTAGATAAAAATGTTATCAATTTAAAATATAATCAAATATTTTAGGTAAAAATTATAAATAAATGTTTATAATAATAATTATTATTTGTTTATAAATTTTTTATTATTTGAAAACAGATCTTTTTCTTTTATAATAATTAAAAGGTGGTTTTGATGTAATTTTTGTCACGCAGGAAACAAAATTTAAGCATTGTCAACCATTTTTCAATTATTTGTTTCAATAATACCAAAATGACAATCAAAATTTAAAATCAGGGTTTTGATACTTTTTTAAAAATTTTATTCTGAGTGTTATAAAAAAAATTGTTTAATTCCCTCAAATTTTTCTAAAAATCATTATAAGCATTAATAAATGCTGCAATGATGAATTTTAAAAAGAATGAAATCTATTAGCTTTCTTAATAAATCGTATTTGAAAATAAACTCAGTATAAACGACTATAATGTTTCAAAAGAGAATCTCAAGAGCGGCGTTAGATCAGTTGGTAAGGTAGTTTGCGTGTCGTGCGAAAGGTCCCGGGTTCAATCCCAACGGGCGAGCGATTTTGCGTAAAATCTAATTTTAAGATAAGGTACAATAAAGGTTTAAAATTTATAAACATAATGTAGAAAAATACGTAATTGTTAATTAGTGTACAATAAACAATTATTGTTATTAACATTTTTTTAACTTGAAGGCACATACGTATGTATAATATTCTGCACTTTAAAGAAACCGTATAATATTTATATTTTATTATAAGAGTAATGTAATTTACATATACTAATACATATTTTATGTAAATTAATCAAATCAGTAAATTTTCTTTAATTAGACTGAAAATATAATTACTGCGCTTTATCTATAAAAACTAACGCCATGCCAAAGCGCGGCTGTTGTCTGATCAGGCTTATTGGTCGGCGGCTAGATAACCAAACGTGACATTCTGGCTAGGCACCGACCAGAACCCTCGCCAGCGCCCAACTTAAAGACGAATCCGCCCGACTAGCTCCTGATTTTTATTCGCGCTTTCTGTTCGGGAACTGACCACCGCCTGAATTCAATTTAATGAAGTTATCCAATTTTCAATCTTAGTGGAGTTATATATCACTCCAAAGAATTCAGAGTGCCTGGTGTTAGAATCCATGTGTTGAAGTTTTTAAAAATTTTGTATGACATCGTCTTCTAATTTAATTTATAATATTTTTAACTAGTATAAAATAATTTAGGTCCAAAAGATTCTTATAGATTTTTTATGCTATTTCAAATGTCACATTTGCAATCGTTCCGATTTTCGATTTTCAAAAAATAGTGAAAATCAACTCATTTCTATCTGAAAAATATATAAACGAAGTTTAATACCATTGTTCATATGTGTGTGTATGTCTGTGTGCGGATGTTCGTCACGCTCTTTTTTGTCTTTACAATATCTCTCTAGTACTTTGACCGCTTTCATTGCAATTTGGTGAAGCTACACTCATAAAAATATCAAAACAGATGAGGGAATTTTTAGAAATACTCAATCACAAATTTGTCAGTACATTTTTCTCTTTAAAAATGAGGTGTTTCCATAAAATTTTTTTAAAATAAAATATTAAATTTAGGAGTAAAATAATTCGATTTCTTGCATCGAGACGTTTATATTGACCTATATTATGTACATTTTTTACCAAACATACATACAGAAATTACAATTTTTTATGAATTTTGACGTTTAAAATTACATTTTGTGATATAAATTAAAAAAAAATATTTTCCTAATTATATTCTCTTTAAGAACGATAGTATGATTTTCTATATTTTCTATATCGACTGACCTATATACAGTATACATATAAAAAGAAATTAAAGAAAAGAATTGCTTTCTGTATTGTTGACATTAAAAATTCAATTTCTTAATATAATTCTTAAACTTGTTTTTTTATAATAGTAATATGATAGTCAAAATTTTTCCTCTATGAGGAAGCCAAAATGTTTATGAAGTGAACATAATTTTGCATTATTTTTTTTTTTTTTAATATTTTACACATTTGATCCTGATTTTGCAAAATTTATAAATTCTTCATTCACCAAAGTAAATATTTTCGATTTTTAAATAAATATTTCGAATTAAAAGCTTAAACTTTTTTCTATAAATGTACCACTCGTTAGGCACGAAACAGTTTCACTCCTCCACTTACCGCATTATCATTATTCATTATTCAATATGTATCTCAAAATCAAAGAAAACGACATTCTGAAATTTTGTTTATTGAGAAAAAAAACTTTGGCTTTCTGTTAACAATATTTATTTTTAACTAAAAAATGTCGATTTTGATAAAACAGTAAATTTAATTTTACTCTCTAAATCTGAATCAGTGAAATCTCACCAATTATAAACGAATAGTCGTTGATTGAAATAGCTATATGTGTATTACTTATAATCAGCGGAATTTCGCTGTTCCAATCAGTGAAAAACTATATTTCACTATGATTTTATCAGTGAAAATTTCAGAGTTTCTGATTCAAGCAGTGAATTCTCAGTGAAATTCTAATCACTAAGAAAATTAGCGAAATTTTCGCTGATTTAGATTTAGAGGGTAATATTCCAATATAAATGTAAAATTTTAAAAAATAAAAATAAACATTCGAAAGAACTTTAAAAAGAACCTTAATAATCCCTTGAACCTAAATTATTTTGTACACTATAGTACAATAAGCTAAACTTAAGTGCAAAACGATTTAACACAACATTGCTAAACCTTCAACCCCTGTATCTCACTCGTTTTTAGAAAGAAAAATTGAAAACTTGTGTGGGATAATATTAATACCTGTCTAGAAAATTTGCCACGGTCCTGATAAAACTCGGGCCAGATAACTGAAAATAAGAATGAAACGAGGTCAAAAATTAGGCAAAAAGATGCCTAATCAGGTCCTGATTTGGGACCTCCTTTCATTCCGGATCCATGTCATTTCAAGCAATTTTCTTCAATATTTCATCTTGTATACAGATAGGTATTGAATTGAGCAGTTGCACTTTGATTTGATTGATGCAGTACTGACCGACGGTCGTGATTGAAGTAGTTCGTTATCCAAATATTCGGTCATTAATTTACGTAATTTTGTATTTAGAAGCAGAATATAATATAGTGATTTTTACCATTGTCAATTGTTGCCCTTTTTCTTAAAACGTCTATATAAGGAGGAGTGGGTGAATTTGCCTTAGGTGATGTTGATGATCTTATTTCAATATCTCCAATTTCTGTTTCTAGAAGTTGAATAAACATAAAATACAGTTCTTTGTCTGTTAGAAACTACAATTTACATTTATATGGATTTTTAATTTATCAATATTGAAAAGAATATTCGTAATATTATTATCCAATATTGCTGCAATATTGAAATGTCCGCCATACAGTAACATTGCAAAATAATATAGTTGTAGTGTTGAAGTGTGATATTATGGCAATATTGCATAATGTTGATACAATATTGCAGTAATGTGTATTGCGTAATAATATGCTAAATATTGCGTAATAACGTGCTAAATATTTGCATAGTATAAAAATTTTTATGCTTGTCTTAAAGCAATATTGTAGCAATATTTTAGCAATATTTCCGTTAACAGTTATATATACCAATTTTTACACTATGGGAATATTTGACACAATTTTACGATGCAATATTACAGTGCAACATTGCCGCAATATTATTTTGGAAGTTACTGCACGGTGGACATTTTAATGTTGCAACAATGATTTTTTATATTTCATTTTGAAACTTATTACCTGTGAAGGCATTTGATTGTTGCCGTTTCGATCTTTTGTCTTTTTTCTTTGACTTGGGTTCGATTTCATTTAATTCTTCATCACCTTTAATCAAATTGTTAAATAAGTTTATGTAAACTTAATAATTTTTTGATGGGGAGAGAGAGACAGAGAGAATATAATTATGCAGACCCCCACTCCTGAAAATACTAGTTTGAATCATAAAACAGACATATATGTGTACGTCCTCACTCTCTAAATTTGAATCAGCGATAAGTGAGCTACTTTTTCAAATCAGCGCATATACGCTGAGAATCAGCGGATTTTTAGGTTATGTTTCTTTGAAGCATCAGCGTATATACACTGATTTGAATAAGTGGCTCACTTATCGCTGAGAATCAGCGGAATTCCGCTGATTCAGATTTAGAGAGCATGAAAAAGGCCAATTTTGTCTGCTTTATTTTAGGAAATATTCGCAATTATTATAAAAAATTTCAAATTTTCGATTTTTTATTACTGCTAAAAAACAAAATACAGAATGTTCCCCTTCAAATCATGTCTTTATCATAACTTTATCGTAATTAAAAATAACTTAAAATCTTATTAATTTTAAATTAACATGGGAGCTAATATAGTAAACTAAGAACTTGAAACTCGTTTTTCTCAAAAATAGGTTTTTTACACTTTAAACTTTAGAACCTTCCAACTTGACGATTTTTTTATCTAAAGGGTTCTAAATCTGAATCTGGCAATATCATTTAAATATTTTTGATGACAGTTGCTATTCAAATCAATTATTAAATTTTTGAGTAATTTACTCGCGGGGTTTAGCAGAGCAAAATACAGCATAGTGAACTCTGGTTTCTGGTTCAAACATGTTATTCTGTAGATCATCTCTGTTAACTTTTGCAAATAAAAGAAGATGACAGAAATTTTCGAAATAAAAGAAGAGGACAGAAACTAATCAATACTTTCACTTTTAATTTACAATATAAATCATAGAAGTGTTATTGTACCTTCATTGTTATCTGGATTAGAAATGTTTTCTTTTAATTCTTCAAAGTCAGAAATTTCTCTCAAATTTAAGATATCTGTTAAAACAAAATGAAATGGTAAAATTTTTAATATGTTATCTTATAAAATAATATTAAGAATTAGTTGAAATGAACACTGTAAAAACAAAATCTGGAACCATTTACACTAATCCCAAAATGACAGAAATTTTGTTTACAGCAAAAAACTTATACAAAATCTTACCAATCTTTGGCAAATTGATGTGATTTCTACTGTGTTTCTCTAACTGCAGGACTGCTTCCTTTACCGTTAATCTAAATAGATAATTTTATTTAATAATTCAATGTTGCGTAATCTTACTTTTATTATAAACAAATTAATTATATTTCAGTAATCTAAAACTGAAATAAAAATAATAGAATAATACAATAAGTAAAATTGAATAAAAGAATGCGTGAAGTAAAAAACAGAGATTTTTAATTGAAATTTGGTATATTTTAGAGATATCTGTAGAACATCCTGCATAATCCACAGGGAATACTACACAGTATACTATACAGAAAAAAATCTTTAAAATTTACTTGATTGTTAAATACATACTTTGAAACAGGCCACATTTATCGCCCTTTTCATTGCCTGTTAACTGTTTGCTTGAAGTCAAGGAAACAGTCTTTGATTGTTGTTGATTGTCTTTCTGACTACTAGTAGATGACAGCTGGTCAAAAAAACAATTGAAAACAGGCATAGACTGCTTCGTTGATTTCTAGCAAAAAGACGCTATAGTCAAGTAATTTTTAAATAACTTACTTTTCCGTGTATGTATGTAACCAAGCTAAGCTACCCGTGTAGAAATTTTGACATGGCCCTGGTCGTGCCCCGGCCTGGCGGCATCAAATCGGGGTGAAACACTGAAACCGACCGGGCCCCTAGAGCACAGCCCTATTTCAGCCTCCACCAGGCCGGGCCCAGGTCGGTTCCCTGTTTCATGTACCATCGGGGCCAGGTCGGTCAATTTCTGCATGGGTACGTTTGTAAAGAAGCTTGTGATTGAGTCGTATCTCACCACGTGTCTCTCATTTTTTAATAAATCTTTGTTAATATTTCAATGAAGTACAATTGTATAGACTATAATAAAAATGACATTAATTACTTATTTTTCTGCAGCCTCAGAATTATATCTTTGATGCCTGCTGTAAACATTGTTGACACATTCTTAACAGACTCTTGACTTGTTCCTGCTAAATCACTGATTTTATCTATAATTAAAAAAGAGAAAACCCAACTGTATATTATGAAATATGTGTTTCTGAAGATAAACAAATTTTGAAAATTACAATCTATCAGATTCACCCTTGAACTCAAAATCCACCTCTAATTGACATATCAAGGCTCATACAGAAAATATTTGGTTTTATTCTTTATTCAAAAGTAAAATTGTTTTAACGTTGGTGGGGATAGTAACATAATATATATATATATATATATATATAAAACTCGAGATATAAACTAAAACTAAAAAATGGTTTTAAAAACAAAAACAAAGCAGTTTAAAATTAACCGAAATTAATTTTAAACAATTTGTGAAGATACATACATTACATACTTTTTAACAAAAATTATGTTTAATCCAAATCTTTTGCAAATAATGACAAAGGCAGACAATAAAAGAAATTTGCTCAATTTTTTTAAAAGAGCTAAAAAAACTACGTAAAAATTGAAAAAAGAATTTTAATTTCGTTTTTTTCATTGCCAGAAGACCACGTGAACCTTTTTAAAATCGGTTTTTTTCCCCGATTTCAAAATTCAAGTCAAAAGAGGCAACAGCGCTTGGACTTTAGAAGAAAAACTCCAGAAAGTGAACAAATACAGGAAAAAGTTCAAGATTTCGATTTTCACCTTGCCAGGACACTACGTTCGTCAATTCAGACTTATTTTTTCGTTCTGATTCCGAATTCAAAGTTAAAAGCAGTAAAAACCTAAAAATATATTTTTGGGATTGGGACATTGATTTTTGTACTGAAAGTCTGGGAGACTAAAGTATATAACTAAAGGAATAAAAAATATAATGGCAGATTACTGCTGGACGCTAAAAAGGGACGTTGCAGTAATTTGCGAGAAACGCAAGAGATAGATCCTTTGAAAGTAAAAGAGTGCAATATACAACAGAAAAATATGTAAAGATTCTTTACATTTGTTTTTGGGCACTTTCTGAGTTTATCTTAAAAGGTTGAATCATAATTTCGAATTTGGAATCAGGGCGAGAAAATAATTCTAAATAGACAAACGATGGGTCCCACTAGAGAAGAAAAGAAAAAGTTTAAAGCTTTTTTTGTGTTTATCAGCAGTTTTTTGAGTTTGTTTAAAAATAAAACCAAATTAGAAAGATTTAACTATAAATTTGATATCAGGCGAAAAAATACGTTGAAATTTACTAGTGTACTGTCTAGGCAACGACATTGTTTTGTGTGGACTTTAGGATTTCATGGTCAAGGGTCGAGAGCCTTAAGTTTCCTAGAGATTCTAAGAAGACTTCCTAGAGGCTCTAAAGAGGCTTCCTGCTGCTAGAGGCTCTGAAGAGGTTCTAGAGGATTCTCGAAAATTCTCTTCAGTGGCTCTATGAAGGTAGCATAGAGGCTTTAGTGAAATTTTTCGATTTATTTCAGTCTCGAAACTCTGGATTACAGGCGCTTTGCAATTGCTTTTCGTACTAATTTTTAAAAATATTTTACAGTGTTTTTCCTTTATTTGAGGTGAAAGACGTAATTTTTATATTATTTTTATACATTTTTTCCGTGTAGATTAATTTATTGGCGCTGCATGAAATCCTGAATGTCTAGATAGTATCACAATACTTTTCTGGCTGGGAAATATTTAAATAAATTTTTATCAAAAAAATTTTGTGAGAAATAGTTGTTTTTACCAATAAACTGCTCTGATGTTTTGCAGGTTAATAGTTTTGTTCTTATGCATTGGTTCACAAGTTCGATGAAGTCATTGGACCTTTCTTTTCTTCCTTCAAAGAGTGGTACAAATTCAGTTCCCCAAATTATTTTTTTTGATACTTCATCCACAAATTCTTTAGTTTTCGAGGTTAAATTTGATTTAACTAGAGTTTTAATGGCGTTAATGGCGTTGAAGTACTCAGCCGAGGATATTAGCGGTAAAGTCGCAAAGTAGCAAAGAATTTGAGTTGACATATCTCCAATATTTAATTGCACCCATTTTTGAGTCAGCATCTATAAAATAGAACAAACTTTATATTGTGATGATAAAAAATGTCAATACATCAAAACTATCTAAGAAAGTATCTGTCTAGTTGAGGGAAATGAATTTTTTTGATAATAAAGGAAAATAAACGTCAAGAGAATGGCGAAATGAAGCGAGTAGTTAAAATCAACTATAAATGGAATTATCCACAAGTATAGAGGGATCATACTCAGTTACAGCAGTTCGGACAAGTGCCTGATTGATACGCTAGGAACCTAAGTTTAATTTTTCGGACTACTGTTTTTTTTTGTTAAATTTTTAAAATGTAAACTATTATTTGAGGTTTAGAAGCGATTAGAAAAATCTGAAAATATTAGAAATGGTATTAAAAAGAATCCATTTAAAGCTAAAAATTCGTTCTATCATTGAATTGAAATGTATTGGAATGAAAACATATTCAGAAATATGAAAAAACCTAATACTTTTCAATCACTCTCTTTCTACTGGGAATCTAGGTGCGAACCCTGTGGATTGTAGAACATCAGAGATAGTTAAAAACCATATAATTTTATTGTGATTAATCCTGACAGATGACATTTGACACTGTGTATCATATTATCAGAGACTCCACATCACGATTTCATAGTCGAACTTATGAAAGACCTTTGAGAAATCAGTGTAGATCGCATCGGTCTGAACACTTGAGCGAAACAAAATCAGAAAAAAGTGTATATGAAGCTTTCAGAAATTTTAAGAATGGAGCTAGAAGAATCGTTATAGGGAAATAACTTATAACTACTCTATTTGTCACTATTTTTTTAAATAGCCACAACACTTTCTGATTTACACTCCATAATAGAACAATACTAAAAAATATTTTTTATAGAAAAATTTTATTGAAGTTAAAAAATATTATAAGTATAATTTGCAAGTCTAACATGCGCTTTCAATGCACTATAATTAAAAAAATAATAATTTCTAATGTAATTCATACCCTTCTCAGACTGTTCTTTAAATTATTTTTTTAATTTTTATTACAAAAATACTTGTTTTGTAAAGAGAGTCTACATACCTATCTTTCTAACTTTATAAAGGATTTTTTTTTAATTTGACAACAAAATGTTCCAAAACGAAACAGGTGCTTTACATATCTTAACCCTTCTTAAATTTCTATTCTTCGTTAAATGAAATATGTTTATCCGTAATTCTGTAAAAATGTAGATCTAAAAAATGGCAATGTAAGAAGCTTCTCTAGAAGTTGTTACCTCAATAAAATGAGACCATGAGCCAGTATAATCTTGGTTCTTGAAAACGGATCTTACATCAGCTACTATCTCAGCATCGAATGGTCCAACAATAAGATCTAAATGATCAAAGCAGGTAGACAATTCTTCCAGAATTTTCCTGCGAAGGCTAGACGTCAATCTTGTACATATAGCATAGAATGGTACACATGCCTAAATAATAGTTTTAAGGTGTAATGACATTCAGTATTTTAAACATTTAACATTAAAAAATATTTTGTATAAGTATTAATGACATTTGATGAAAATTGACGTCAGAAGTCACATAACCACTGAGATCATTTTCTGTTGCATTCTTCCTTAATATGAATAAAAGTTCAAATATGAATTATTTAAAAATAATAAATTTCATTTGAGATTCAAATATGTTTTTCTAAATTTGTAAAAAATAATATAGTCATAACCTTACTTTCTTATTAACTTCGACTCCAATTGTCATTATCACAATCTCAAATTTTCTGAATGACATCTACACAGTATAAAATATTATAATTTGTTGAATATTCAACCGTTTGAATTGTATTATATCAGTGTTTTTCAATTAATTGTAATGAATTAGATATAGATATACGTTATAAACTAACTCATAGAAGGACAAAAACTGACTTTAGACAAATAAATAACTTGCAAAAGAATGTAGGCATAAGTGTTACATTTACTCAACTGCATATAAGTTAATTTTTTTTAATCAAGACAAACAAAATATTGTATTTATTTCTTCAAGTCAATTGTGATAAATACAATTCAAACATTTATTCTTTGTCTATAAATTTTGGAAAATAAGTATTTTGTTTAAAGAAGTGCTATTTTTAAAATAATGAAAGAAGTTTTAAACAAACCTTGAGAAATTCATCAATGTAAATAACTTTTGCATTATTGCAATACTCAGACATTCCAAGAGACTGAATAATTATTGCTATTTCATCATTTACTTGAATTTCTGTTTTGAAATATTCAGAATCTTTTAAATCTGTTAAGAAATCCATGGCGTTGGCGTGATTGACAAATTTTGATTTTCTCCATTCTGACATTCTATTCCGAAATCCGTCAAAAGTCAATTTAACTGATGGAAAACTGCAATATTATGAGTAATAAGAATTATGATAATGTTAGAAAATAATTACCCTTGTGCATTTTTATATTAATACCAACATTTATTATGAATCCACTTAATATTTTAGAATCTTTAAGTGCAAATGCATTTATTAATCAGTTAAATTAAAAAAAACATAATAATGCAATACTAAAGTTTGATTTTAAATTTTCAAATCCAGTACATTGAATAATTGTTTATTTTGATTTCTAATTAGGTTAATTTATAATCAATTAATCAACATACCGTTCTTGCACCATTTGAAGTATATGTTTGTAACTGCAGTCAGTCATTTGAGTCAATTTTTTAATTATATTTTCTGCTTTATCTAAAGCAATGTGGTCGATGTTCCTTGATTGTAAATTCTTACAGGTATGCTCTCCAGAAGTTAAGAATTGATCATCAGTTTTGTGCACCTTTGCATAACAAGGATCCTTCCTGTACGCGCAGTAAAAAATCTCTTCGTTATCAACGGATTGATAATATAATTTGGTCCCAAAAATACATTTAACAGAATTCTTCTTTTTTCCTTTCAGAAAGTACATCTACAAAAAATATAACCAAAAATTGTTTTTGAAAGAAATTCAACAAAATTATTCAGATTATCAAGCAAATTAAACGAAAATTGATTAAAAATATGCTTCATAAAAATTTCTATAAAAACAAAACATTATTCAATTGGAAAAATGTACTCGCTCGTTTGTGAATAATTTCCCAATTAAAAATGAAGTACAAATACCAAATAAAAAATAAACTGTAAATTAACATTTTATATTAATATCAATAATAAATTAGTATTACCTTATTTTCTTCACAGGGTTTCTCAGAACATTCACTTAGAATATTTTCTATTAAACCTTCCATCTTTCCATTTGTGTCACTTTGTAAACTTTGAAGTTATCTCTGCTATGTTTCTTTAACTGGCCATAAGTCACTTGTTTTTAAACTGTTACCACAGGATATAATTTAAGCAATTTTTTAAATGAAATAACAGTTTAAGTGTTTCAATTACATTCTAAAATCCAAAAATCAAGATTTCTCTATCAGAAAGCAAGAAGAAAAGTCTGCATTTGTCGGTCCTAAACCCGTGTGTATGAACAGGTTGTTTTTTTTAAACTTGTAAATAATATTTTTTTTTTGAAATATGTTAAGTATGTGAAGAATTCTATTGATTCAACATAATTAATTAAATTAGTCGTTTTGAATTGGAAACATCTTATTTTTGAAACAATGTCTTGATTTGGTTAACACAATTTTTAAATTATCATTGACCATTTAAGCTGATGTTTTTTTACATGAAATGTTTAATTCTAGCACCGTCTATAGCGATAAAGTTACATCTTAATATTCAATTCGAAATTATCTGAATTAACATATTACTACAAAAATTTTTCTAACGAATCCACTTAAAGAGAAGAGGTTGTTGGTATCAATAAATAAAACGAAAAAAAACATATTTTCCATAAAGTTATATATATTTCATTGTTCTATAATTTTTAAACGTTGAAACAAATTGTAGTAAATAAAAAAATTTAAATATTTGCAATACAGACTGACTATTTATATAATGACAATATCTGACGAGCTCAACTGTCTGAAATCAGATGTCGAAAGTAAAAATTTAAATTGAAATGACATATTAAGCAAATATTCATTATTAAACTTATGTGTAAAATATTTTATATTTACAATAGTTGGTTTAAAAATTTTCACTTTATTTAGTAGCAAAAGTAACGAAGATGGTAGTCTTCGTAGATGGTTACGGATACAATCCAGATAACAGAAATGAAAATATTCTTAGGTAAAACTTTAACCTATATTTAAAACAATATAATTATTTGTCAAACATTACTTTCAATAAGTGGCATAATAAAATCAGTTTATTGAATACATTATTGCCTCCTCATTCAATAACTTCTGTTTTAACCTCCCAGTTTCAAATTATTGATACTTCTGCATGTTTCACGAATCCGAAATTTTAAAAAGAACGTAATTTTGAAAGTACGTCTGATCGCACGCACGTGCATCTGTGTGTGTGTATTTCAGAATTACGTTTATACGAATATATCATGGACATTATGATAATCAGAACCATGATTTAATACCAAATTATGGGTTTCACAGCAGGACAAAACATAATATAAATTTTAACTCGATCGATTTATCTAAACTATATGTATGCTTTTCTCAATTTAAAATTGTTTAAAAATTGGATTTTCTTATTAACGTTTTATATATTTTTGTATGTGGTTAGGATGTTCATATTTCATTTTTTAACCTACTCTGTCAATTGATATACTTCCTAATTTTCTTGTATTCTTCCGACCAAATTTATTAACATTAAAAAAAGGTTTTAAACATTTAATTTTACAAATTCTCTACAATTTAATTCAAGGTGATTGGAAGACATGAAATTAATTATACTATATTTTTGATACGCAATAGTAACGAAATTTAAATTTACTAGTGGAGTATAATAAATGTGTTTTTATTATAAGCCTTTAGTAATTTTGCTATACATTTACTTTATAATTACTTTTACTTGTATAAGAAAATTATAATATGTACATTAAAAATACTTATAGTAATATTGGCATAAAAACTTTCTAACAATGAATTACATAAGAAATACAAAAAAAAATTATTAATCTTTATGTACAGATGTGTATACCGAAACGGAAGGGCCAAATGTAAATTCACTTTAGTAAAAAAAAATGAAAGATATATTATTGGGAAATATCAAGAGCACACTTGCAATCTTCCAAGAAAATTCCAAGAAAGCAATAAACTTGCAAGGAAAATAATGCTAGAAAAGTGCAAAAATGTAACATTGGAGTTAAAAAGCATTTTCGACGAAGTGATCAGAGAGTAAATATGATAACACTATACGTATTTTTTAGAGTGAGATTTGTCTCTTATAGGAGTGTTCCAATTTTTCACTATATTATTAGTAAAAAATAAATTCTAGAAGTGTAACATTTCACTCTTTTAAACTGAAAAGACACTTAAATTTTAGTGAACTCATCCTTCATAACGAGTTCGATCTCACTTTCAGAAACTTAAAAAATATAAATAAACTTCTACTTCCTCATCGAATTATCTCTTAGCTAACAGGACATAATAAGGAAAGTGGGATTAAAATATTAAGAGATTTTTAAATAATAAAAATATATTATAATTAATTTATTTTATTAATATTATGCATCAAAGAATACAAACGAATTTAAAAAAACTTATTTTGCTTGAAAGTGGTAACTTCCCACGTTAAAAAATTACATGGAATGATAGCAGAAGAGTTTCGAGAAGAGTTTACAGAAGATTTACACATATTTCTTGAAACTGTTCTGGATCTCTACTCTACTGGAAACTTTTCTGGAAACTCTTTGGAAACATTTCTTGAAACTTTCTCGAAACTCTTCTAGTAACTTTTCTGTAAACTCTTGTGGAATATTTTCAAGTGAATATTTACTACAGTAGGGATAAACGAGAATTTTGAGAAAGTTAGAGCGAACGTCAAACAGTACTCTGTAGAAACAAGAGTGGCACTCGACTATTATAAGTCTGCTTTTTTCTGAGTTTCAGTGTCGGTACTTAAGAACATGTCACATGACCTTCAAATCTTTTTTTTTGTAAACTATAAGAAAGAAGAGAATTAATAAAGGTTTAATAAGCCTATATTTGTCTCCTGTTTCTGAGTTCTTTAAGAAGTTAAATGATTTCCAGTTCCACCAATGTAAAATGCATTACATATTTACTAACATATACTTACTTGTGACGTAATTTGAAATTTTATTATGTTTTAATAAGGCTTCACTCGAAAGGATTATCAACACGTTTAAATTATACAAATGAAAAGCAAGCTATGCTTCGTGTAAGAAGAAAAATGGGTTTTCAGCAGCCTACATCTTTACTTAACGTTGCAGAACTAATAATTAGTAAAGAAATGTCATCTATGACAATATTAAAAGCAATAGCATTAAACGATGGCGAAACTGCACTTATTTTTTCCAGTGACCAATTACTCCAAGAATTGAACAAGAGGACAGAAATCTTCTTAGATGGAACGTTCAAAGTAATTATATTTCACCCCATAAATTTAGAATGTACATCAAATTTCTAAAGGTAGAAATCCTTTCTTAAAATAAACCACATTGAAATAGAAAAAATTAGGCTCTAAAAAGGTTCAAAACCTTCACTGAAAAAATACATCGACTCTTTTCTTTGAATGAGATCTCATTCTTAAAGAAGTGTATCATAAAAATTGAGAAATTCACTCAAAGAGGACTAAATTTTCACCCCATGAAAGTGAAATCCCACTCTTTAAGAGTGATTTTTCATATTTATAATAGAGTGAAAACTGGGTCACTTTGGTTAGAGTGAGATCTTGCACTAATGAAATTTACAATGTTTACTTGGCTTAAGTATATCGTGAAATTAAACGGATAACAAGAAAATCATTTTCTTACTGTGTCACGATTAAGAGAATCACATATTTTCTTGATTCAAAAGAAAAAGTTCTCATTATCGGTAAAACGGAAAAAGAAATTTTCAATACGAAAGTTTTAGTGAGTCACTATAGTTCAGAGACAAAATCGTATGTCGAAATGTATCTAAATCAGATATTTTTAATCACAGTTACTGTGATATAATAGTTATATTCTATTTTGTCAAATTTTATTTCTAAATATGCATTAAGTTTCATATCTATCTAATTCAGAGATTTGACCATTTCTACTTTTCTGTTGACAGTTTTCCGTATTCGCTGCTTTACAAAGGAGATATCCCTGTGGGCACCGGGACGTCTTAAAGACGTCTTTTTATGTCCCAGGACATTCTGGGATAATGAGTATTATGGCCCAAAGGCGTAATAAAGACGTACTTAAGACGTCCCTAGGACGTCCTATGTCTGACTTAAAAGACGTCCTTTTGTAGGTCCAAAAGACATCTAAAAGACACCAAAAAAACGTCCAAAAGACATCCTAAAGACGTCTTTTAAGACGTCTAGTACATTGTCTTTATATGGAATATTTTAAGAATTTGAACACATTTTTATTTAATACTTTGAATTTACATGATTTTACTAAAGCCTTGATATTCTAAACAATAAACTTATAAATAAAAAGTTGTACACTTCTCGAGATTCGAACACGGGATCCTCGACTCCGTAACCTGGCGCTCTGACCACTTGGTATCAACAACTTGAAAGAAACATTTCGTATTTTCTATATAAGCTACACTCTCTTCATAACTACCATAAATACCTATAAATCTTAAAAATATATGAAATAAATTAAATATTAAAGAATTGCAAATAATAAGAAAAAGGAATTTAAAATTATTTTTCCCAGAATTTTTTTTTTTATTATATTCATCAAAAATATTCTAAGTCGAATGTCTAAAAGACGTCTTTTAGACATTATATATTAAATAAAATTTATTCTAATATTCTGAACATTTGACTTATTTTAAAACATAAAATCTTATTTTTCTCACATATGAAAAACGAATTCTAAACGTGTTTAAACTACTTTTAAGAACTTTTGAAAACAAAAATTCAAATTTCAATTTTTTTAAAAAAATTACAAGTCTAATGTCTAAAAGACGTCTTAAAGACGTCTTATGGACATTTGAATATTAGTATCGTTTTTATCTAAAATTACAGCTATCTGATTTGTTTCCATCTAGAAGGACCCATAAAGGCTTTAAAAAGTGTTTAAAATACTTTAAAGGTCTTTTTAAACACAATTTCTTATTCCACTTTTGACAAAAAAAAGACAAGTCGAAGTGGTAAAAAAAAATGTTTTTAACTTATTTTTCTCACACATCAGCAACGAATTGTAAACGTGTTTAAACTACTTTAAACAACTTTTGAAAACAAAAATTTTAATTTCAATTTTTTCAAAAAAAATTACATAAGTCTAATGTCCAAAAGACGTCTTAAATACGTCTTTAAGACGTCTTTTGGACATTCAAATTTTAGTACCTTTTTTCTCAAATTACAGCTATCTGATTCGTTTTCACCTAAAAAGACCCATAAAGGCTTTAAAAAGTGTTTAAAATACTTTAAAGGTTTTTTTAAACACAATTTCTTATTCCACTTTTGACAAAACAATATTCAAGTCGAAATAGTAAAAAAAAATTTTTTTAGCTTATTTTCTAACATATCAGCAACGAATTCTAAACGTGTTTAACAAACTTCAAAGGACTTTTGAAAAAAAAATTCAAATTTCAATTTTCTAAAAAAAATTACAAGTCTAATATCCAAAAATATATTCAAAAGCTACATTAAATTCTACATTAAATAATCCATAAATTAAAATAAAAACTTATTACTGTACATGTTTTTCTCATCATTTTGTCAAATCGACACGTTCAACCCCACGCTCCCCTACTCGATGTACAAATCATGTAATTGAACAGCTGTTTAGAAGTATACAGTGTATGAAATCAGGAAAATATATTTATTCCATTTAAGAATATATTTTGTGAATGAGAGAAAATGTAGAACATTTAACAAAGACAAAGATTATTTTCTCAATTGATGAATAATGCCCACATAGCACGTAAGCTTGGCAATCTTGCAAGAAAGCTTGCCGTAAGCTTGCCGAAAGTAGCACAATGTCCCACCTTGGCAATCTTTCCGGCAAGCTTGCATGTACGGTTGCAGCAAGGTTGCGTGTAAGGTTGCGTGTAAGGTTAAAGCAAACTTGGTCAAGTCACTTGTACTTGAATGGATTTAAAAAAAAAAATTAATTGTAATTAATTTGTTGACATGTCTGTGCTTACAATTATTAAATTATGCTCTGTCTGATTTTCTAAATATAACTTATAACGCAGAATATTTTGAAAAGAAATTCGAGGGGACGGAGAATCGAACCCGGGTTCGATGAACGCAAGCGAAAGACCCTAACTAACACGCTATACCCACATACTGCTGGAGAAAAAAAAAAATTTCTCTTAAGCTACACGTGATGAAATAAAATAAAATAAAGCCATGTGCAGCTTACGAGAAATTTTTTTTTTTCTCAAGCAGTATGTGGGTATAGCGCGTTAGTTAGGGTCTT
>WNHD01004053.1:0-14073 GCA_011057455.1 Ganaspis sp. Gsp50
CCGTTCATATACCACGTGGACACTTTAGGGGGGGGGCGGGGGGGGTTCAAAAAGTCTAAAAATGACCACGATTCAATGTATTTTTGTGTCCACAATGGGGGGCGGGGGGGTCAAAATCTATGAAAAAATTGTCCACGTGGTATATGAACGGCCCCTCAGCAAATTCGACCCCCCCCCTCCCTAGAAAGCGTGACGTAGTTTATGGACGGCCCCGTACAAGAATTTACCATTAATGAAATTACCTTATTTTTTATTATAATTAATTTATATTGCAAAAGTTCTAGTATCAGCTCAATAAACTGTGCAGTTTCCATTAGTCATTAATGAAGTACATATACTTGTCGGAAAGTAAACAATATTGAAAGTAGAGTATGCACTTTATATTTTCATAAATCAAATTACTTGTCAGATAATTTGGACCCTTGGTGCTTGTCTATCTATATTTTGAAATAGATTCATTCATAAATGGCCAGGCGGTAGAGGAAGAAGGAAGGAAAAGACAGGTGGAGAATGATGAGTATTAATGGCTGAGGGTAGGGGGAACGGGTTCAAGAGGTAGACGTGTTGGTCACGGACATTGAGTAGTCAATTAAGCGTGGAATCGAGTCAATGGTCACTATGTATCTCAAAGTATAAATATTACATGAACCAAATGAGAGAAACGATTCATATCTCCTTTAATTTAACTTGTTTTCTCTTCACTTAATCTAGATTGGTTTTGATTCTTCCACTTTATGAATATTATTATGATTATTTTAATGCAATTTCTATTACTGTTTTTACTAAATTGTTATTTTTATTATTTGATTAATGTTATCTTTATATCAATTATTCATCCATTGTTTTTCTTATTTTTATTACATCTATTATTAAAATTATTACTATTATTATTATTAATATTATTCTTATTATTATACCCACCAACACCATTCAATCGCAAAATTTTAGAAAACTCAATAGACACAATCGTTGCACTTTTCGCTTCAATTTGAATCTAAGAAACTTAAAAATGGTTAATTAGTTTTTGAGTTCTGAGCAAAAATATGAATTTGGTTTGCACGGTCAGTTTACAGTGCGGTGGGCTCGTCTTCCCCTTCTACCTTCTTCGCGTCAGAGAACGTCAGCCTTCTATTCGCTGGTCAGTCTTGTCGACTGGCTGATCAAACTCAATTTACATTTTTGCTCATAATTCAAAAAATAATCTATACTTTTTAAGTTCCTTGGACTTTATTTAAAGCAAAAACGCTAACGATTGTACACACAACAAACTTTGGAGTGCCACACGAGCCAAAGAGTGCAAAAAATCATATCCCCTCCATTCGGTACACCTCACGGTGGGGATACTAGACATCGTAGTGGGGCTCCAGATGTACCAACAGGCACGTCTAGTATCCCCACTTGGCGCGCAAGGTATGCCGAATGGAGAGGAGAAGATTCTTTCCCTACGGTGCGTCTGGTATCCCAGAATTTTTTCAGTGTACTCTTGAACAATCATCGATTCATCAGCATTTGGAGGTGCTTGTATATAATTGTTTGAACACAATAATCTTATATTAAGACTATTATCGTAAAATTGTTAAAAATTAGTGTCTTCTTTATTAATCTTTTCTTAAATCAACGAGCGATATTTTTTCCAAATGGACTGTTTGCTAAAAAAATAACCGTAAAAATAAGTAAAATTAAAAAAAAATTATATTAAAAATAACAATAATAAAAAATAATTGTTTTATTTAAAAGAGTGAAAATTAATTTTTGGAAACTAAAACGTGTCGAGAATTGCTAGCTTATTGAGGTCTTTGTTAGATGAGTGAGTGAGGAATGAGGGCGCCTGTAGAGTGGTCGAAAATAGGGTGAATACGATGAAAATAGGGGTTGCTAGGAGAAGCCCGCAGGGTTGTCACTTGCACGAATTCATGAGGCATAATACACAGAACTGAGTCAAGGGTCCTCAAACCTTGTACCCATGAGGACTATACGAATAGTTCAAATTTCAATGAAAGCCTTAATTAACATGCTAATTTTCCTGGACCTCCCCCCCCCCCACCTTCGCCTTTCTATCCCTGCCTTCAACTTATCCGGCTTTCTTTCCACAAAGTCCCTTTGAGTGACTGATAACAGTTCACTAACTACATATTATTCTTAGCTTATCAAAATAATGTAGGTATCACCTTGCTATCAAATTTATAACTCAACTCATTTCTTTATTCAAATTTTTCTTTGTGTATCGCCAAATGGTCGTTATTTAACTTTTTTTGATAACTATGTTAGAAACCGCGATACGCCATCTAAAGATCAACTACTTTTGCCGTCTATTTTATACTATAAAATGATTCAAAATATATAAAAACACTTAAAATATCTTTAAAATATTTCAAAATATAATTCAGACTAGGGGTCGTCCATAAATTACGTCAGACGTTTTCGGACATTTATAACCCCCCCTCTCCCAATTCCTTAGATTCCCCCCACTCCCTAAAGTCTTACGTAATTTATGACGACCCTCTACTTCAAAATATTTCAAAATTCTTAAAATAACTTTAAACTATTTCCAAATACTTCTCAATACTGCAAAATATTTTAAAATACTAAAAAATATTCAAAAAACACTTAAGAATTCTAAAAAATATTTAAATGTCCTTAAAATTACTTTAAAATACTTCAGACGACTTCAAAATACTTAAAATATTTTCAAATTTTGGAAAATTAAAAACAGTGTTTTAGTTTGAAAATTTGTGACCGGGAAACAAAAAATTGACCGGGAATTCAATTTTATAAAAAATGTGTCCACCCTGAACATACTTCGGACTACTTTACAATACTTCAAAATATTGAAATATACATAAAATTCCTATTAAATATTACCCAATACTTCTCAATACTTAAACATATTTAAAAATACTTAAATATATTTAAAATTATTGTAAAATAATTTCAAATTCTTCCAAATCCTTTATATTATTGTAAAATATTTTAAAAGACTTCAAAGTGTTTAAAAATACTAGTATTTTAAGTATTAAATAAAGTACAAAAGGATTTAGAAATACACTAGAATCCGGATCTGAGAGCGTCTGTTTATAAAAGTTCGCCGATGAGGTTCGCGCAGGGTAAGGGGGAGCTGTCGAGTGGGCACAGAATCATTCATACTGAAGGGAGTGGGGACCGTTACCTATTGTGCTAATTCCCTTGATCCATGAACAAATATCCCTAAGCTGACAGGATCCTGATTCTAGTGTATTTTTGAAGTATTTAAAACACTTCAGAGTACTTCCAAATATTTAAAAATGCTTCAAAATGTTTTACTATACTTAAAATTACTTAAAAATATTTAAATATACTTGAATTTACTTTAAAAGAGTTCAAAATATTTAAAGATACTTTGGAATAGTTCAAACTATTTCAGAAATAAACTTCAGAATACTTAAAAATACTTAAAAATATTTAAAAATGCTTCGAAATATTAAAAAAAAAAACAGTTCAGAATACCTCGCAGAATACTAAATATAAAATATGAAAACTAATGGGCTTGAGTAAATTAAATTCTGAAGAATAGTAGATTGTGCAACAAGTGAAGAATGAAGGCGATTTTTGACGAGAGTGCAGGAAGCGTGACTTTGGAGATTATTTGCGAGACGAGGAATGTATCGATTCCGATATCCATGGCGCGAGAGTGGAGAAATTACCACTAGTGGGCGCAGTAAATTTGAGCTCATGCGCATGAGCAGAGTAGGGGAAAATTTACTTCGTCCACACTCGCGCACATGGATTGAGGAATCGATTCATTCGTCGTCTGGCAACTAACCTTCAAAATGACTTTTCCTGCGCAGGCGTTAGACAAAAATATTTTTGCACTAAATCTAAGAGCGTTAAAAAATTTTCATTATTTCTAAAGTAATTTAGATTCTTAAAAAATTTGGTTTTTTTTATTTTTCTCATGGAAAAATCATGGAATTTTGTGAAGAAAAATTTGTAGAAACTCTGGACTTGTATAGTCCTACAAAACTGAATTTAGGTACACTAAGAATATCCGATTTTTTAAATTCTTTTGTGATTTTTATCAACTTTTATTTCTAAAAAATAGTTTAAAATAATATAATTTGAATAAACTTTTAAATAATAAGTTTATGTTTTGCAGCACTATCAGCCTTAACAGCGTCCGAGGCGAATCCCTACTCCTGTTCTTAACTGTACTAGCAGGAGTGGGGACTTGCATCAGACGCTGCTAAAAAGGCTCTTAGTGCTACAAAACTTAAATTTATTATTTAAAATAGTCTATTCAAATTCCATATGATTTTAAACTATTTTTTAGAAATGAAAGTTGATAAAAAGGGAAAAGGAATTAAAAAATTGGATATAAAAATTTGGATATAAGTTATTGTTGCTATATTTTTACATTGCAAGTCCTTTCTGTACGAAGAAACGGGGTGCTCTCGCACGAATCGGGACAAGAAAAATCAAAACAAGAGGACTTGTTTTCCATTTGTACATGCGCGCGCAACTATCTTCTTCTCTTTCTCTTACGTCGACACGCTAAACAAAAAGCCAAAGTAAACAGTGTCCCAAAAATGTTTCTAAAGTTCGGAACGTTCATTTGAACCAACTTTTTTTTCGTTTTTGATTTTTTTAAAATCAGAACTGTCCTTCTTCTTCATTATTTTTGTAATAAAAATGGACAATTGTTTTTGAACAAGAATAACATAAAAATAATTATTTTTACGTAAAATAATATTTTAGAACAAATATGAATTTTTAAAATTAGAAGAATAAACATTTCGTTCATTTAATGTTATGTTTCTTTTTTATGTTTACAGAGAAGTGAGGACGGTAGCACTAAACAAGGGCACTTCCGGCCTGGGTTTCAATATTGTCGGCGGAGAAGATGGAGAGGGAATTTTCATATCGTTCATTTTAGCTGGCGGCCCAGCTGATCTCAGTGGCGAGCTTCGACGTGGTGATCAAATTCTTAGCGTCAATGGCGTCAACCTCAGGACTGCCACCCACGAGGAGGCTGCGGCAGCCCTCAAGGTAAATTAAGAAAATCTAATTAACTTGTCCTTTCTGCTGCCGAAACCAACGACGACCGTGACAGGATAAATTATTATTGATTATTATTGGCGTTTTAAGAGAAACAAAAATTCTAATTACAATTATTCTATAGAAACAGCATTTTCGTATAAACATGAAATATTTAACGAATATATGAATATATAAGAAGGTAATTTGTATTTCGTTTTTCATTCAACATTTTCACTTCCTTTTATTTTCATGTAATCTTGTCAAAGTCGAGTTTATTTTAGGTTATGGTAAGGGAACTTGATCGGAACATGCATAAAGTATATTCAAACAGATTTTTATTTATCCAATACATTCAAACTGACATTTTTGAAATTTGATAACGTGATAACGAACTTTAAAAATCCGTTGAAATTAATTTTAAGTATGTGCAAGTTTTTGTTTGTCAGTAGCGCTCTTGGGGGTTATTATTATTAAGGATACCTTCTCAATGATTTTCAAACCTTCTCATAATTTGGACATGTACATATTGATTTATCAAATGTTTTTACAATTGTGCAGAGAAATTAGTGTAATTGTGAAGGTTTTCGATTATCCTTAATGGACTCAATTTAAAAAAAAGTGCATAAATCTGAAGTTTTAAGTGAATGTCCATGCGTGTGTGTGACTCTTTTGTCGCTAAGATATCTCGAGAACGCTTTGACCGATTTTAATGAAATTTGCTGGAGTTCTTACACACTCGTAAAAATGTAGAAATGAACATATAGGGATTTTGAAAAATTATCATTCCATTTTTTAAGAGCATTTTTCTTAAAAAGTGTTTCAAGTTCTTTTATGTTTTTTTATCCAAGTTCTTTCGCAATTAAAACTTTATAAATGAAAAAATAGTGACCTTGCTTCAAGAGGAATGAATTGACATATATAAAATATTTTATTGAAAGTAGTAAAATGACAATTTATCATATTTTTTGACATTCAAAATTTTCTTTTTCACAATGACTTAGAGAAAACAAAGCCATTTGTCTAAATAATATATAGGTACAATAAAATTAGGATATTAGAATAATTATTAATTTTCTAACAAACTCTTTTTTTTTAGACAATATTCCCTTTTGAATATATGGAATTAATTAATCCGTATAAAGTATATGTTACATTAAAAGTTTTTCGAATTAATAAGGATTTTTCTGTTTTTGTAAAGATTTAAATTTTGATTGTTTACTGTAATTTTCCTGTGATGCATGAATAGCTCCCAAACTAAAGTTCGAATATTCAGTTACACGATAATCATATTTCTAATTCAAATCAAACATTTTTTTTATTACGATATTGAAAAATGCTGATTATTTTGGAACTCTAGGTTTAGTCAATATTAAATTTCAATATTTAAATGAAAAAAATACAATTTTGTGCAAGCAGGCAAAAATATTCTAAATTTACCCACACTTTTTTGAGAAAGGTCCAGTGGCGCCTTTCTGTTATACTTAACCAATATGAATAAATTTCCATAGGTTGGAAACTCAGTAGTGTCGAAAAGTCCGGAGATTGGAAATTCTTGATAATTTAAATTTTCCACTGAGTGACAATTCTGATTTTTGACAATTCTGTGGAATAAAGATTCGACAATGTAACAATTCTGTTATAATATAGAAATTCGAAAAATACAAATTCTGAAAAATAAGCAATCTAAATTATATAATTAGGTATATAAAATACAATTTTGAAATTAAAAATTTCTATTAAGTCGTTTCCTTTTAAATAATCAATTCGAGTAAATGTATTCATTCGAAAAATTAATCTTAGGTTACATGGCAATTCTAAAACTTAAATTTCTATTAAATTAAGAATCGAATTAAGGTCATTTAAGGGAGAAAAGTGGACGCAGTGTTGTAGTTAACAGTATGGTTGTCAGACAATTTACCCTCTTTTGGTGAAAATTTCCACGTTGACATTTTTTTTTAGAAAAAAAATACAGACACTTTTTTGAAAAAAGGGTGGAACTGTAAGGAATGAGGATTATGGGTATTGAAACTGTCATAAATTTTGACGCGGAATATGACGGCAACGCATTCCCTGCCCACGCGCAGGGCACAGAAAAATCAGTAGCAAACTCACGTTAAAGCAATAAACAACGAGTTTCTAGTTAGAAACACTAGAAAATAGACGCCAGACGTCCCAGAGCCTCGTGTACAGTCGGGGACAATAGTGCCTTCCAAAAGATTACTAGACAAATTCCTACTCTGCGCGTCGCTTTCTATGTGGCTTTATTTCATGCTTTAATATTTCTGACATAGGCATAGAATGAAACATCATAGAAGGCGACACGCAAAATAGGAATTTGTCTAGTAACCTTTTGGAAGGCATTATTGTCCCCGACTGTACATACAGTCGGGGATAATAATGCCAATAGAATGAAACAACATAGAAGGCGACACGCAAAGTAGGAATTTGTCTAGTAGTTAAAAAAAGGCATTATTGTCCCCGACTGTACAGTCACGGTCATATATGCCTTTACATTTTGTCACTAGAAAAATTCTACTTTGCAAGTTTCATACTATGTCGTTTTATTCTATGCCCATATCAAATGTTAAGGCATAGAGTAAAACTACATAGAAAGAAACTCGCAGAGTGGAAATTTTCTAGTGTCAAAATGTAAAGACATATGGTTGTGAGTGTACACGAGGCTGTGTGACGTCTGGCGTCTACTTTCTAGTGTTTCTAACTAGAAACTCGTTGTGTATACAGTCGTGTTCCAATGTAGTAACGAAGTCGGACCGGAAGTGACCATTGTAGTAACGGTGACATTTGTAGGTTATGTTTCACAATAATATATAATTAAAAAGTATTTACGGATTATTTTGTTAAGTTGAATTTAAAAACTAACAATATATTTCGCAGCACCACTGTAGGATGCAAAAATAATATTATAGGAAGCGTAATGATCGGAATCAGTCAAAATCCGGTGTAATATTTACGTTACTATAATGGAACAAAATCTGTTCTTACAATGGAAATGTTACTACAATGGATGTCACTACAATGGAACACGACTGTAGCGCTTTAACAGTGGCGCCGCTATTTTAAATAAGTATCATATTTTAAGGTTGGCACACTTGCCCAGCTGTCAAAACAGTAAAACACTTTCATAACCTACAATTCTTGATTTTATCCGTTTTCTCATACGATACTGCTATGTATCTCACAATTCATTATTTTGATAAATCTAGTACGTTATTTTTATTATGTTAATTGTTCTCTTTTATGCCTTCATACGAAATTATTTGTTATTTGATCATAATTATTTTCTATTTCCGTTTGTACTCAACTTTTGGTGCTATATTAAAACTCAGGTTTTTTCTGTGCGGTTGAGAGTCGAGCGAAAAACAAAAACAAGCGAGTAGAAAAGACTCTTTTTTGCCTTAGGGCAGAAAAGTATGTGACACTGTGTACTTCATTGCTTTATACTCTCGAAAATTTGCGTGCAGGTTAGGACGCAAAATTCTTTTTAAAAAATTCAAGTTCAAATTTTACTTCATCCGTGTCAAAAGTTTTGAAATGAAAAATTGTACAATATAGGTGCTGCAATAAATTTGCTATGGGTAAAATTGATCCATAGCAAAATATTCAATAATTAAATTAATTTTTTAAAATAAAATGTACGGAAAAAAATTTATAAAAATAAAATTTACGGAAACAAATTTATTAAAATAAATTGTTTGTAAATTAATTCAGCAAAAGTGCTTAATTAACTAAAAGGTTGTCTAAAGTTTGGGAATTGTCTTGTCTTGAATTTTTAAAGGGTTAGTTGAAACCAATTGAAAACTGGTATTGAAGGCAGATTTGAAATTTGTAATGTAATCAGTTTCCTTTTAAGGTGAGGAATTTTCCCGCTGAATGAGAGGCTATTAAAAATATTTCTCAAGGGTCTTGATTTAGGCCAATCGATTTACTAAAAAAACGTCCTGTTCTTGCTAAACAAGCAAACTGTATCTGGGGCATGGGATCTGATACACAATCTCCAGATTTACACAAAGAAAAATTAACCTTTTTTCACTAATTGTACAATAAGTGTCCAGGGTTCGTGAAAATTCTTTCTTTTTGCAATTTTCTGATCTGATTATTAATAATTATCAGATTTTACTATATTAAGATATTAGATTAAGAATAACTTTTGTAAATGATTTTTGAGAATTTTTTCTGTCATATTTCTTGAAGGTAGAATTGAAAATTTATTTTTCATTACATTTCTTTTTTTCTTTTCTTCAAAATAAATTTTCAGTATTTTGATAAGTAAATATGTAAATAATTTGAAGGTGTAAATCGTCGTGAAACGTAATGTAGAGACATTAAATGGATCAAGATAAAACCTTGTTGCAACAAGTAGGTGTGCAACAAGTGAAATTTATGTAATCTGACATGTGCGGAAAAAAGTAGTTTCGCAATTCTCAATCTTTTCTTAATGCATTTTTGGTTTAGTTGAGTTATTTGAAAAAGAATAAATTTTTGAAAGACGCATTTTGAGCATTTTCTAAAAAATGAGTTTAAAATGAATCTCACCTAAAATAAACGAAAGGGAATTGAAAATAGTTTTATCTATTTTCTTTGATGAAAGGGTCGACTTTAGTCGTGCTTCTTTCAATTTAATAAAATAAAAATGAAACTAATAATAGATTGGATTTAAATAAAATAATACATGTTTTTTCAATTTTTAGGGAACAGACCATACAGTGACGATTGTAGTTCAATATAAACCGGAGGATTACAATCGTTTCGAGGCAAAGATCCACAATCTCAAACAACAAATTTCCCAACAGAATATCATGACCGGCACCCTCATGAGGACCTCACAGAAAAAAACTCTTTATGTCAGGTAAAATATTTACTATTAACAAATCATTAAATGAAACATACAAAAAATTGTAAAACGAATTTATTATAATAAAATTCTTTGTTGAATTTGTTTTGTATTTTAACTAGATTAAAAAATATAAAAAATTTGTTTTAAAAAATGGAGATAATAATTTTTATCATAATCATAATTTTATCATAATAGTAACAGACATAATATATAAAGTATGCTTAATAATAAAAAGGATGATTATATCACAATATTGATGATAATTGCAATAATCTAATTTTGAAAAATATACTTTTCTCGTTAAAATATAAAGTTATTTTTAAACTTATTTTTTATAAAATTAAATTTTGTTTCACCATTTCATATAAACTTTGGATTTTTCTTTTATATTTGAAGTATTGAATTAAAGTTTTAAATTAAACACTTGAATAGCAACGAAAAATTCTTGATATGATTGTTTAGGACTTGAAAAACATTTATACAGCGACCACTTGACGATTCAAGTGGGACAGGAACCACTGATCAAAGATAAATTGCTGCTCCGTTTTCATTATTGTCACATTCATATCAAAGATTTGCTTTTATCTTCAAATGAATGGCGAATAATAATAATAGTTAAGAGAACTAGATGAAACTTTTATCTAAGCTTTTGTGTTCTATACTTCCCTTTAAAGTATTTTGATTAGAAAATCACTAAACTTCCACAATAGAATTAACCAAGTTTACCTGAAAGTTTATTTAAAATGTGTAGCATTTTGCGTTTCTTTTAGGAACACAATACTTCTTCATGTAGAGATTACTTTTGTTATTTTTATTATTTTTATTGTTGTTACTATTATTATTATTATTATTATTAGTAATATTATTACAGGGTTTCTACAACTCTGGAAAACATGGAAAACCTGGAATTCTCATGGAATTTCATTATTCCTCATGGAATCATGGAAATATCATGAAATTTTCATTTATACCATGGAACTTCTTTTATTCAATTTCTTTACCTTATCATGTTTGTTAAGTTTCATCAACACGTTTTCCTCTTTTTTTAGAGAAATAAACTTAAGAAATACATAAAAATGTTTTTAAAAAGTTCAAAATATTAAAAATTCTACAAAATGTTCAAAAACAATTAAAAATACTTAAAAATATTTCAATAGACTTAAACTTACTTTAAAATTAGTTTAACATACTTAAAAAGATTTCAAAATATTTTAAAAGTATTATAATACATACTTCAGTCTACTTCAAAATACTTCAAATTATTTAAAAAAATTAAATTACTACAAAATTTTCCTAAACTTTAAAATACTCCAAAATATTTAAAGACACTTCAAAATTCTTCAAAATGTTTAAATATAATTAAAATTAATTAAAAATACTTTAAAATACTTCAAAATACTTTAAAATACTTCAAAATATTATAAAACACTTAAAAATAATTAAAAATACTTCAACATATTTAAATTTACTTAAATTTACTGTAAAATACTTTAAAAGACTTCAAGATATTTTAAAGTACATATTTTAAAATATTAGTTTTTTAAAAGTATTAATTATAATAAAATTGCAGTTTTTGTGGTTTTTAGGTTTAGATTGAAAGTGATGTTTGATTTTATACGTTTCGACCCTGGTTTGGGTCCTTTTCAGTAATTTAAAGAATTGTCTTAACTTGACTAACGTTACATTCAGTTATGTTATATGTGTGTTTATATTTGTGATAATTTAATATATAAGATGAAAACATTAAAACTGTGTGACCACAAAAACTGCAATTTCATTCAATTTACTTGGGTCACAATCATCGTCAAATTTATTAATTATAATGCTTCAGACTACTTCAAAATACTTCATACTTCTTCAAAATTCTTCCAAATTCTTCAAAATATTTAAAAGTATATAAAATTACTTAAAAGTATTCCCAGATACTTCCCAGTATTTCAAAATATTTTAATATATACTTCAGAATATTTAAATATACCTAAAATTACTTTTAAATACTTTAAAATACTTCAAAATTCTTTACATTATTTTAAAATACATTAAAGAACTTAAAAGCATTTGGAAGTATTGAAAAATATTAGTATTTTAAGTGGTTAAATAAAGTATAAACAGATTGTAATATATTAGTATTTTTAATATTTTAAAAGTAATATTACTACAAAATACTCCAAGACATTAAAAAATACTTTAAAATATTTAAAAATACTTCAAAATACTTAATATGGTTTTAAAATTAATAGTACGTAATGGTCTTGTGTAATTTTAATTCTATAGAAATTTATTTTTAAAAAACTTTCATTATTTCAAAAAACTTTCATTATTAGGGCATTTCATTTAAAACCAACCGCCCGTCTTTTGTTTCTCAAATTAAGGGTTATTTTAAGTACTCACATTAATATTATAAATTTACTGAATAAATAAAATTATAAGTGTCTTTTATAGTAAATTGTATGTACTTTCACGTGGTATAAAAATTTTAAAAATTGGATTATTTTTCAGTAAGTAAAATGCAAAAGAAACTTTGATGTTTATTTATTCTACCAGCTTCGACCATTTTAAAAAATTTGAAATATAATTTAAATAAGTGGAAAATTATATTCATTTCATGAACATTTTGCTTCCTCATAAAAAAAATATTGAACTTTTTTCAAGAAGAGTTATAAAAAATATTGAAACCTACTAAGAAATTTTTTTTATAAATAATCAACCATTTCTAAACTTTTTTTAAAAAGAAAATTGGCATAAATAAAAAAAAATTAAAAATTGGCATAAATAAAAAATTGTCATCTACTTCATCAATTCTAGGTAAAAAATAAATTTTATATTCAATTGTCAATTGATTCGTTTTGATGCAAGGAATCCAAATTTTTAATTACTCACTTCAAATTTTAATTAGAAAAAAAAATTTATGCAAAAGCAGGATTTTTTTTAAAAAAATGGGCTCAACAAAATTTGAATAAGAATTTCTAAAAATCCCTGCACAAAAATTTTAATATTCACGAGTATAAAAACTCCGCCAAATTTTATTAAATCGGTCAAAGCGTTTTCGAGAAATCCTGGAGACAAAATATCGTAAAATGGGATTTTAAATGTCAAAAATGATAGAAAATTGTTATTTACTCAACCAATTTTTGGTAAAATATAGACTTTATATAGGTCAATCGATTCGTCGAGATATCCTGGCGACAAAAAAGGCGACACAAATTGTGAAGATTACGTATGTCAAATCTTAGAATTATTATAAATGCCATTCTGAAATTTGATATACTTAATCTGTACAATAGAAGCAAATTTTTATAATATATTTGAAATTTTTTAAAATTGTCGAAGTTGCTGGAAAATAAACATTAAAGTTTAATTAGCATTTTTCTTATTGAAAACTAATCCAATTTTAAAATTTTTTTATACCAGGTGAAAGTACATATAATTTACTATAACAAACACTTATAATTTTATTTATTTAGTAAATTTATAATATTAATATGAGTATTTAAAATAACCCTTAATTTGGCAAACAAAAGATGGGCGGTTGATTTTAAATGAAATGCCCCTATTTCAAAAGTAGTTTAATTTCTTACAAAATATGTACTTAAAAATTCATTTTTGTAATTAAAAATTGAAGCAGTTTGTGCAGAAACCGCATAAGTCCATAAAACAAAATTGTTCAGAAATCAATAAAAACTGTTTTTCTTCTAATTGTGAGAAATTCTATTAATTCTGCTTTTTTTATTATATTCTACTAACCAATAGGTTTAAAAATTTGCTATGGTTAATTTATTTTTTAATTAATATAAGGTATAAAAAAATTAAAATAACTTTTGGACTTATGCTGTTTCTGCACGAAATGAAATGAAAAACGCAAGAAAGGTAGTAAAAAAAGTTTATTATCACATTTTTATTAAGTATTTAGTGATATTTGTTAAAAATATTCAATTTAGATAGTTTTTATTAACATTTTATAAATATAATAAAATTTTTTAATGATAAATTTTATTAATATAAATACTATCGTACTTTTATTAAAATATGTAATTTTCAAATTTCACAGAGTTAAATATTACGTGAAATTACAAAAGAAGTGCAAGTTTTATCAAAAATAGTTAATAACTTAAGAATATAATGTTAAATTTAGATAAGATTGAATATTTCTTCCTTCCGTAATTATATATGTACATAAAATTTGTTGATCTTTGGAAGGTGTAAAA
>WNHD01004054.1:0-11726 GCA_011057455.1 Ganaspis sp. Gsp50
GCTGCTTCTTTCATCTGAGCCAGTCCATATATAGAAATATTCAAAAAGAGGGCTTGCAAGTTAAATACAATGACCCTGAAGATGACACCATAAGGAAACAAACCCATATGATTCTGAGTCTCGCATTTGTTCCCATAAGCGATGTCATTGCCGTCTTCGATGAACTGTCGGATGTAGTTTCAGATGATTTAATGGATGTATTGGATTATTTTGACAATACGTATATTCGCGGACGACCAGGACGTGATCGACGCCGCGCTGTGCCACCCCGCTATCCGATCGAATTGTGGAACCAATACGAATCAACACTGATAGGTCTCCATCGTACTAATAATGTTAATGAAGGGTGGCACAATCGGTTCCGGATTTTAGTGAACAAGAATCATCCCGACTTATATTCTTTTTTAAAGAATATTCAAAAAGAACAGCAGGACACTGAAACTTGTCTAGTAGAGCTTAGTTTTAGACGTTCAGTGAAGGCAGCACCACGGAAAAAGTGGATATCACTACAACGGCGACTAGCTTCCATTACAGAGGAATACGAAAATTATAAGGAAAAGAAAGAAATACTAAAATTCTTGGAAATGTTGGCATACAATATAAAAATGTCATAATTCAGTACTTCTTACCTATTTCATATGCATTTATAAAATTTACTTCTTTTTTAATAAATTATAGTATTTTTTTCATAAATTTCTTTTAGTTTATTGTCTTTTCAAATTGCTTACATTTCATCCAGCATAATAGTTTTCGGGCGATTGGATTCGGGCGATTGGATTCGGGCATACTGCTTTCGGGGAATAGGCATTCGGGCAAATGTCCATTCGGGCGAATCGATTCGGGCGTTTGTACGGGAATCATCGGTGTAACCCCAATTAATGGTTTTTTGAGGTTATATAGAAATCCTAATATGATGGGGTTAAATGGACTTCGGATTCGGATTCTGCGACCTCAAAAACAAAGTAATCATGGTGAGACCCCCAGATCAAGACCAAAATTTTTTTTGTGTGGCTGTGTAATATAACGAGCCCGTTGTTATAAATTTTTTAAAATTTTATAGAATTTTTTAAAAAATTACTGGTATTCTACTGTGCTGGTCATTTAATAAAAATTATTTTGCCGAGAGATTAAGAAGTAAGAAGTGATCAAGTAAAATGGTTGCAGGAGAAGTTAAAGAAAACAGCAGAATGATGAAATTGAAGTTGAGCAGCAGACTTTGAAGAAGAGGGTGACGAAGAGGGTTCGAAACGACGAAATAAGTCAGTGCCAGCTAGAGTAAACTGCCTGTAGCTGTACCATTTGCATACATAGCGATCCTCTGAGGTTATTCTAATTTTCCCAAGAATTGCCAGCCTCACTCCATGCTGCTTCAACTCACACCTTACCAGCCGCGAGAAATATCTTCAAGTCCTAATTTCCCTCCCAAACACTAAAACTTTTTACCGGATTACGAGAGGAAGCTAATACAAACATTCGCAATGCATGACGGTGCTGCACAAATTTGGGTAAACCGCTTCCGAAACCGACCTTCTTTTCCGCTTCGGTTTAAGGAAATCGAATTTCCCCAAGCAGGATATTACCGTCTTGCAGTTTGCCTAGCATAAAAGTTTATGGCTGCTGCGTGTACCATTTCCTACATTCTATTCAATTACTTTACATTGTACCGATTAAGGATGATTTATTCAACGATCTCGATGTGGAAAGAACTGCATGCAAAGCAAAACAATAGTGAAACAAGTGCAAGCTGGAAATACACTAGAGATAGAGGCGGACATACGCTCGGCAGTATTTGATAATATTAGACTGATAATTCGGAAAATGCAATTTTTTTCACTCAAAAATGTACAGTTTTTTTATTCAGCAATGCAAAATCTAATACAGCTTGAATATTTCATTTTGCCCTATTTTTGAATCAGTTTTTGCATTTTAATGTCTGCTTTGTATACAACTTCTTGTGGAAATATATTCTAAAATTGCGCAGAGTTTCAGAATTTGTTTCAATGAATTCCATTTAAAATTGGCCCTCTGTAACAGATTTCCTGCAAGTTTTTAATGCTTTCAACCATCAGTCGTTTGGCGTTTGTTTTTTGATAATTAAGAAGATAAAAGTACCATGTGCAATCACAAACACATAACATGAAATTGCGATTGGAAAATTTTTACTCTCGGACAGAACATTCGCTTTTTAAATGAACGTTATAAAATTGTTGCCATTGTAATCAAATGAATTGATAAACTACAAAAGAAGAAATGATTGAATTCAAAATTAATCTTGATCCTCGTAATTGTGCAATTTTTAAAAATGTCTTCATTAATTGGAAAACATTATAATCTTTGTAAATAAATATCATTTTGTAAAATAACTCTTTAATTACGACGTTACTGTGACGACTTTCCTCAATTAAAAATCGAACTCTGGTCCGTCGAGTATATCCAGCAAAATTTTAATACAGAGGAAAACGGTCATCTTAAAGTTTCGTTACAAAATGATGATTCGAAAAAAGCATTGTTTGAAAAAGAGAAATGACAGCAAGTTTTGCTTGCAATGTGTTGAAGGCGTTAGAATGGAATTCAATCATTATGCGGACCAAACACTCGCGTGTCGCGTGGTCGTTTTCCCTTTTCCCCTCACACCCTCGTGCCATCAAACGTTTCCCCTAAAGTCTTCACTGGGCTGCATTGCATTGTTGGTCAGCTCGTGACACAAGTTCCTTCGAGCTGATGCAGCAGAAGCAGAGTATCCCGCGACCCCCATCACCCCACAGCAAATACCCGGAGCGACCCTCGTGAGTTCAATTCAGTATTTGACCGGCAGAAAATCCACATCCAATACGAGAGAAACTTGGTTTGAAACGACATGCTAACTTGAATTTCTCGCCATTCGACTGTCATTGTGCAACCATAAATGTCTATATATTCGTGAAATTATTAACACACTCAAAGTTTAATTGGATGGAATGAGATCTGCTTTATCTGACAATATAAGCTCCTTGACAGTCTGGCGATATAATAGCTACCATACAATCATTTCTCTAGCGTTTCCCAGGTGGAATAATTCCGTACAATTCATTAGTGACAAATTACATATACATATATATCTAGTCTTTCGTAAAAAGTGAAAATTTCCTATAATTAAAAACTGTTAATTCACAGAAAAAACGATGGTGAAAAATTTAAAAAAAGGGTTCTTTTACCCTTAAAACTTTTCAAGGGTAAAAGTGATTCTGCTCGATAAAACGGTACCTATACGTAGCTTTTCGAACATCACGATTTAATTGTAAAAGAATAAAATGCAAAGATAAATGTTTATAGTATTGCAAATTAATCCAAATAATAATTTCCTTGCACAAAATATGATTACCGTAATGGACTTCCATAATGGAAGGAAATACAAACAAACAGGTTTGGGAAGCAAGAACTCAAAAATGAATTGATAGCAGAGATTTGGATTAATTTACAATATATTACAAATATTCATCAAGTGTAATCTTCACATTTTACTCTTTTGTAACTAAATTGTGATTTTCGAAAAGCGATGTTCGATCATTTACCATCTTCTTTTTCTATTTTGGTTATAAATTTTTGAGAATTATTTCAATTAGGATCTGTGCTTCAAATTGAAAAGTTATTTTTCTACTCCTATAAATTACAGAATTTATTATATTTTTACACCTCTTAAAGCAATAATAATATTGACATGAAAAATTCAATATCGGAATAAAGTGAACCCTTTTAGTACTTGCGACCCGATTAAAGAAAACATAAATACGAGAATAAATTAGCATTCCCGTTTAAATCTGACTTAAATTAACTTTCAATTAGTACTACTTACTTGAGTTGTAATTGACAAAGATGAGTCTAATTTTTTATTTATAGTTTTAAAAGCACGAAAATAAAAGCGTTGTTAATTTTCATAGAAAGATGGACAATTTTCTTTTTTTATATATGGAAATTGACATAAAGTACATCTTGGCATAGAAATAAAATTTACATTTTATTTCGCAGAGGAATTCTTTAAGCATGTTCGCGCAGTACGGCGTCGTATTCACGACTAAAGCTGAGCTTGTTATTCTGAAAAAATTTAAAATTTAAAAAGATATTTGCTAAAGCAACTCCTCGCTTCCCCTAGTCCTCTGGTAACTCGATTAACGTGTGCGCTGTGATACTACGTTCCAACATCACCTGTAAACCGTGGTTTACAGTAAATCCATGCGACCAAGAATAACGTTGCCACATTAGGGCTTTGTAAACAAGCCGTCGTCGCTATATTTTATTTCTTTTTTTAGCACACACTGCAATTGAATCTCTCACCAGACCTTCCGCTTGCCGGGCATATATTCACCCGTATCGCATTTGCACATTGTTTTCCAGCAACAACTTAGGTAATTTTATTTCAAACCATCTCCACAATACAAAAATATGCTTCTATTTCAGAACAATGACGCAGATAAAATATGTACCAGTCATTTTATTTGTCGAAATAATACTTTCAAATAATAATAAATGATAATTACTGAATAAAAATTACTAAACTTCACTATTAGAAAATACACTAGATTTTAGAGAATATTATATGTGATGTGATAATAAAGGCAAAAAGATATTCTAGATAAAAAAATTTTCAGAAAATGAAATGGCTCCGTAAAAAATAACAAGATAACATATTAGGAAAAGTAACGGGAAAAGTTACAGAAAAAGTGACTGTAAGATTTACAGAAAAAGTGACTGAAAAAGTTACATAAAAAAGTGAATGAAAAAGTTTTAAACAAGTGGAATATTATGTTCATTTCATTTAACATTTTGCTTCCTCATAGAGAAACATTTTCTTTTTTTTTTGCAAGAAGTAACCTTTAACAGTTTTTAAGAAGAAACTATAATTGAAACAAGTGAAAAATTATTTTTATTTCATAAACTATTCGGCTTCCTTATAGAGAAAAATTTTTAAATGTCAAAAATTATGAAACTGTGACGTCATTTAAAAAAATTTTATTTTATATAATCTTTATATTAATATGAAATAATTCGATTTTTAGAATAAAAACTTTTTCCTATAAAGAAACTATCTTTAAAAATCACAATTTTGAAATTGTTCCAAAAAATTTGAATTTTATTGTCAAGAACAATTAACCCTTTAGCAGTCCAGCTATAATATTCTTTTTGGGCCAAAAATGTTTCAAAAACTTGCTTTTTTGTTAAGTGTTTTAATGAATATTTTTTGGATCGCTGAATCCAAATCTTAAGCTAAAATTCAAAAATTCAAAATGGGGGATCCAATATGTCGACTAAAATTTTAGAAGATCAACATATTTGGCTAATAATGCTTACTTCTGGTTTTTCAGGTTAGCTGAATTCATATTTTAAGTCGAAATTGAAAAATTGAAAATGGCAGTTTCAAAATGTCAATAAATATCAAATTTTGACTATTTTATATACACTTATTAAATTTTATTGAAAACGTCAATAGGAAGATTCTTAATGTTTGTTCAGCCATTTACTATTTCGTTCAAAGGAAAATTTGGCGTTTTAAAATTCATATCAAATTACAATTCGTACTTATTTGAAAATTCTGACAAATAAAGTTTCGATGAAACAAGAATTCTGGCATTTAAGAATTCGATTTAATCAGAACTTTGTTAAATAAAAAGCCTGTTAATTAAAAATCTTGTTGTATTGGAATTCTTTTAAATGATAATTTAGTTAAATAAGAGTCCTATAAAATAAAATTACATTCTGTTAAATTAACACTGAGAGAAAAGTTTTCTTGATTCAATGCAAAAATGCGTTGGATCTAATCTACTTTATTTTTAGATTCGGACCTAGAATATGTATTCTTGAATCAAGAATAATTATCCTTGATTTATTCTTAATTCAAAGTATTTATTCCTGATTAAGGGATACAAATTCTTATAACAAATCGAAAATATTCTTGAAACTAGAATAAGTTGTAATTATATTTTTATTCTTGTTTCACGAATTCTTTTCTCTCAGTGAAAATTCTGTTGAGTGCATATTCTCTTTATTGAAAATAAGATTAAAAAAACGTTTATATTGATTGAAAATGCTGTCTTATGGCAATTTTGTTGAATGTAAATTCTGTCAAATGGAAATTCTGATAATAAATAAAAATTGTAATAATAAATAGAAATTAAATAAATTAGAGAGTCTGTTATATAAAAGGCCGAATAAATAAAAATGTCTTGAAATACTAATTCTGTTGAATAAAAATTCTTAAATATAAACATTGATTTAAATAGAAATCTCAGTCCTAAAAATAATAAAATTGATTCCGAAAAGTTACACAATTCAAAAAGAAAATCGTTGTTTCCAAAAGAAACTTTCGATTACTTTTGAAATCACATCACTCACATGACTTTTACGTCACGAATAATGATGGGGAAGCAGTGTTAAATAAGTTTTCAGCGTGAAAGGGTGGAATTGATCGACTTGGGAAAAAGAGGACTTGAGGATTTGAGGTCGAGAGGATAGTACGTAAGGGATAGATTTTCTTCTAGTATACTTCTGTTCCGGACAGTGACAAATGGAAGCCACCTTTCAGCGAGTTCTCGAAGCGAAGTGCCCCTCTTCGTTTCTTAGGAGCTTTTCTACGATGCTCGACGTCGCGCAATTAATTAACAACGAATTAGAGTCCTTCTCTGTTTGAAACACGTCAGAAAAAAAGCAAGATAGGCGAAAATTCACAACATAAAAAAAAACCCCAAAAAACGAGAAGATAACCTACACTACTGAATGATTTCCCCTGAGCATTTAAAACGTCAATCTCTTGTTTTTCGGGAGGTAGAAAAGCAGGAAAAATAGTTGCAGGTTTGTACTTGACTGTCACTGATCTTGACGTTGGAATACAGCAATTTTGGAATTGACGAGTCACCAACTCTACCTGTGTATTCTTGGACAGTTTGGATTCGATTTTCCAATTAAAAAGCAATATCACCCAGGTGTCTATGAACTATTCTCCCTGACGGCTCGTTTGGAACAAAACTAATCCTGGGACAGAAATCGCGTGTTATTGGAAAGCATTCGGGTCACGCTGCTGTCTCCGTGAAATAGACTCTCCATCTCATCCTCGAGTCTCTGCTGTGGCTAAACTCGCAATATTGTGATATTGTCTAGGGAAGCGTTAGTTTTTCTCTAAAAGTGCTTTTTCACTTTTAGTTTACTTTACTTTACTTCAATGATAATAATTACAATTTTGATGATAATAATAAACAACACAAAAGAAGTCTAACATAGTCTAAGTTTTAGTCCAAAAGGGGACTAAACTTTATGCGAACAAGTCTCTCTAAGATTGAAACTATCCTACGAATAGAAATGACTTGATATCAAGTCAAACTGTGGACTAATTTAGAGTATAGTTTGGTTTCATTTCAATAATTTTTTAACGAAGCATCGACGTTTAATATATATATAAGGTATAAAGCAATATTATATACTCTGTTTCATTTGACATTATTGGTACCTTAGAATAATTATAACATTTCACAAATTCGGAAATGAAATGTGTTTTGAAATTTCAGTAATGCGAGTTTTTAAGGTAAACTCTTAGTTTGGCCGATTTACTTCCGAGGACGTTTGGAGTCATATTTTCGGGAACTACTGAATATTGCAGGAATATTGATTTGAGCTAAGTAAAATAATTTTTATACTAGTCGAATATTTGGCACAATGTTGTTCCGTTTGAAGTTTGTTGTTCAGTCTTGTGGCAGTCTTGGCGTCTTCTGGGTGGCAGGTTCTATGGGCCTTTTTTCGCGCTTTACTTTTCTCTTTTATTACATTCCTGATATCTGCTGGAAGAACAACAATGTTTCTGGTCGTTGCTGAGATTTTTGCAAACAGGCTTCTCTTGCTCGGAGGACTTCATTGGTGAGGGTTTCTATTTCGTCGTCTATTTCTTCGGTGGTCGTGAGTTGTTTCATAGAGTTCATGTTGTTTTTAAGGCAGAATGTATATTTGTTCCACTGAACAAAAGTTTTGGTCATTCGTTCCTTTTTAGGCTGTAGTTCACTTGTAAGCGTTATTAGGATAGGATTGTGATCAGAACTTAAGTCGTTGATAACTTCCAGGTCATAAAGAAAATTATTGTTTTTGGTGATAGCTATGTCAAGAATTTCCGGTCTTCCGTTTTGACAAAAATGCGTTGGGGAACTTGAAATGACAAGTTCAATTTCATTAACGTCATAATAGCTTTGTAGAGTCCTGCCGGAAACGTTGGTTCTGTTGCAGTTCCAGGCCGTGTTTTTAGCATTAAGATCACCCATGAGAATTATTTCGTTGTTTATGGAAAGAGCAGTGCGTCCAGATCCGCCTGAGTTATATGAATGCCCCGATCCCACGGTTGCACCGATATTTATGCCCGGCGCGACGCGTGCGCGGAACGTAGCGCGTCCTGATTCGTCAATATCAAAATGCCGGGGTAGTGTGTCGATTGTCGGGTACCTCGTTCGTGGGGGCTGTCGGAAACGATAGTTTTATTAAAATTATTTCCGTTTTAGGACTTAGTTTCTGCCGGACCGTCATTGCGCACGAGTTCGAAAATTTTCTTCTAAGGCGATATTCATTATAGTAATTTTCCCACAATATTTCACTGCAATATTGTAGCCGCTTTACTATACAATATTGCCACAATATTGCAGCAATATTATTATGCAATACTGACAAAATACTTAAGAAATGACTAGTCCAGTCTATCGGACAATAAAAACTATTTTTGTTTCTCGGGCTGTGTTATGAATTATCTTGATTGTTAATTAGATTTTGATTATTTATTATCTCGATTATTTGTTGTCTTGAGAAAGGGGACATCTATTCTCATAGGAGAAATAATAGGATTGAGATTTGAAGATTAAACCATTCGTCTCTGAGAAGTGAATATTTTATAGTAATGTGTAGTAGAGGTTACAGGGAAAATAGAGATGAGTTAGAAGTTGGCTGGGAGAGGTGCCAACTTAATGAGACAATAAAGTCACGTAGTGGTGTTTTACATGGTGAGAGTCGAGTCTGGGACAGAGTGTGTGAAAGACTAGTAGACAAAGCTCGGAATTAAGGATCCAAGTAATACAAAACGTCGGAAGATAACACGCTGACTTACATTCAGGATGTGACTCTCAACTGCCTAAGAATTAGAAAGCTCCTTAAATTCAAGACATACCTTCTGCATAACCATTATGAAAGCTTCTTCCTCCATTTACTAAATGTGGGTTACGCTGCATGCCGCACTCAGCCTCCCTTTCAACCTTTGTCTCTTGTTAACCTATTTTCTAAGCACCAATTTAGATTGTACACGCGGTCTGTTTCTACTTATTAGCAAAACATTCTCTTCCATAAAATATCATTC
Source organism: Ganaspis sp. Gsp50 (assembly GCA_011057455.1). NCBI lineage: Eukaryota > Metazoa > Arthropoda > Insecta > Hymenoptera > Figitidae > Ganaspis > Ganaspis sp. Gsp50. The sequence continues at coordinate 9,350 of WNHD01004054.1, forward strand.
ATGAAATATTACCTCTCAAATAAAAACCACGGAAATGCTTGTCCGAATTTGTCGCTGTTTCTGAAAATAAACCTGGATACCTCTTACTCATTTAAAAACAGATATTGATTTAATGTACCTCAAACTATTGCGAAAGATCTTCCTTGACTAGAAGCTTCAATATTGCCTCCATATTTAAAGTGCATAAATTATCTATGTCACAATTTTAAGGTGGTAATGAAACGATTGCATTAAAAAGATGGCAATAAAATTATTACAATTGAGAGGTTTCAATAAAATAACTGCAATAGAGTATGCAAACAAAAAATTGCAATAAAAAGTTTCCAATCTAGGTTGCAAAAAATTGTTGCAATAAGAAGATTGCATTAATTACATTCGAAATGGAAAGTTTGCAGTACAAGAATGCAATAAAATCATTGCAATCAAAATGTTGGAATCAAATGATTGCAATAAAATGGTTGCAATAAAAAATTGCTATAAAATGGTGGTAATCAAATGGTCGCGATAAGAAGATTGCAATAAAAAGCTTTGAATAAATAGGTTGCAATGTAATGATTGGTTTCAATAAAAAGGTTGAAATAAGAAGATTGCAATCAAAAGGTTGCAATTAGAAGGTTGAGATCAAAAGGTTGCAGTAAACAGATTTAATTTCGAAGGTTGCAATAAAATGCTTGCACTAAAAAGATTGCAATCAAAAGGTTGCAATCAAATGGTCGCAATAAGAAGATTGCCATAGAAAGATTTTAATAAATGGGTTGCAATACAATAATTGCAATACAATAATTGCAATACAATGATTGCAATACAATAATTGCTATACAATGATTGCAATACAATGATTGCAATCAATAGGTTGCAATACACAGATTGCAATCCATAGGTTGCAATAAAATGTTTGCAATCATTAGGTTGCAATAAAATGTTTGCAATCAAAAGGTTACAATAAATAGATTGCAATCAAATCTTGCATTCAAAAGGTTGCAATCAAAATGTAGCTATAATAATGATTTCAATCAAATGATTGCAATACAATGGTTAAAATAATATTGTTGCAATAAATAATTTTAATAAGAAAACTGCAATCGAAAGATTGCAATCAAAGGTTATAATAGTATGGTTGCAATCAAAAAGGTGGATTTACAGGTTTTAATATAAAGGTTGAAATCAAAAGTCTGCAATTGAAAGGTTGCAATCGAAAGGTTGCTATAGTAAAGATTGGAATCAAAAAGTTGCCATCACAAGTATTGCAATCAACAGGCTACAATGAAATGATTGCAATGAAATGATTGCAATAAAATGTTTGCAATAAAATGGTAGCAATAAAATGTTTGAAATAAAATTGTTGCAATAAAAGTTTTCAATAATAAAATTGCAAAAGAAAGATTGCATTCAATGGTTGCAATAGAAAGATTGCATTCAATGGTTGCAATAAAAAGATTGCAATCCAAAGGTTGCAATCGATAGGTTGCTATATACTAATGATTGCAATCAACCAGTTACAATAAAATTATTGCAATAAAATGCTTCCAATAAATATTTCTAACAATTACTCTGCAATTAAATGATTACACTGAAAAGATTGTAATACAAAGCTTGCAATAGTTTAAGAAATATATTGCACTATTTGCAATTAATCGTAAGGTAAATTGATTGCAATTGACATGACGTGTGTTTTCTGCAGTCTGGACATGTAATTAGGGATTTTCGGCTGTAACTACTCTCGGAGATGATTATATCAACCGTCACCTTCATCTCTGTTGGTGCATCTCCGAAATGCCATTTCCATTGATTAATTGATCCTAGCCATGTCAGGACTCAGCAACACCCTCGATATCCTCCCAGGTTCCTGTTAACCCACATGACCCTGCTTACTGTCGCCCCATCACAGTCGTCCACCTCCTCCGGTACCTAAGAGGGCTGATTTGTCCCTGTACACGTACATCGATTCTGGAATATCGAATAACTCTGGGGATTATCCACCACCCATTTCAATGCAACTGCATGTTCACTCCAGGGAAAATTCTGCGCTCCGAATAAGCAGGAGAAAGGAATCAAATAAACATTTATTGATGAAGAAAATATGAAATTCTTTTTATAAAGTCAAACGTCAATTCATTACTTTTCAATTCACAACGCATTATTTCAATCTATAATTGCAATACGCATTTATACTGTGTTATTGCAATGCGCAATTATATTGCGTAATTTCAATATGCAATTGCAATATTTAATTATTGCAATGCGTAATTTTAATATGTAATTACAATCCCTGGTAAAAATTTCCGATAGAAACCGGACACAAAAAGCGGGTAAATTTTACAGCAAGAACGTATAGAATTCGGATTAAAAACGTATAATAACCAGAAGATGAGCAGAT
>WNHD01004055.1:0-11726 GCA_011057455.1 Ganaspis sp. Gsp50
AATGTCAAAAATGATAGTAAATTGTCATTTACTCACCGAATTCTTGGTAAAATATCGAATTTATATAGGTCAATCGATTTGTCTCGATGCAAGGAATACAAATTTCTCAGAACTTACTTTAAATTTCTAATAAGGGAAAAATTTTCTACAAAAAACAGGATTTTTTAAGGAAAAAATGGTGTAAATAAAATTTGAATAAGTATTTCTGAAAATCCCTACATACAAATCTTCATATTCATGAGTGTAAAAAGTACACCGAATTTTATTGAAATCGGTGAAAGCGTTCTTGAGATATCCTGGCGACAAAAAAGGGTGACATACACACATACATACACATACATCTGAACATTTACTTCAAACTTTAAATTTAAGCTTTTTAGATGAAACTAAGTCGATTTAGACTATTTTTGGAAAATCGAAAATCTTTACGACTACAAGGCTTCCTTGAGGAAGCAAAATAGTTTTGAACACTTTTATTACTTTATGTATGAGGCGCAAAAACATTTGCAGATAAAATAACTTACAAAAAAATTATATACAATACCTTTTTAAATGCAGCACTTGCTAGCAATTGAATGATAGATGATAATGAATGGCTCAATTGTTTGGCCAAAGCTGTTCCCACGAAGTTGCCGCAAGAACTTTCTCGATTATTTGCATACATTTATGTATTTAAATTACCTAACAATTCTAAAGATCTATGGGATAAATATCAAAAACATACGGCTTTTAGTAAAAATCCTATATTATATTAAGAATTCAAATTCTTTTGGCCCTTACTTTTTCATGTTAACCTTTATTATTTCTAATTATCCCAGACGAAAATTCCTGTACAAGAACCTATACATGAACATGTACAAGAACCTGTACGAGAACCTACACAAGATCTTGTACAAGTTCAACATTTCAAATTCGAACAAGAACCTGTACATGAATCTGTACAAGATTCTTAGCCGCAATTTAACTGTACCATATACATGTTCATGTACAAGATCTTGAACAGTTATTTGAACATGTTCATTTACAGGTTGTTGTACAGGATCTCGTACAGGTTCTTGCACATGAACTTGGACGAATCAATTAATTTACTTTTGTGAAACTTTAAACAACGTGTACGAGTTTTATATAACGGCTAGTGCTGCGCAGTAGGTTCTAGTATGTAATGGTATAGGGATTGTTTAAGAAAAGTTATTTTCTTAAGTTAAAAAAGGAACTATTAGATTAAGAAAAGTTATTTTTTTATAAAATATAAATAAATAAAAAAATGTGTACAAGAATCTGTACAAGAACCTGTTCATGAACTTGTAGAAGAGCTTGTCCATGAACTTTTACATGAAAATGTACGTGAAACAATGAAATTTTATTGGAAATAAGGTTCATGTTCAGGTTCTTGTACATGTTCTTGTACAGGAATTTTCAACTGGCAGTCCAGTCAGTCTATACTTTTCTCCGACAAAATGAAGTACGCAATTGTATACGGTCAGAAAAGTCTTCACTACATATCGCCGAAACAATTTATTTACCGTTTCGCGCTATTTCAAGAACCTGTCGCCGACATTCTTTTCCATATCTATCCTTTGGTCTTTAAGTAAAAGGAATTTTCAAAATACACAGACATTCCGTCTACACCCAACTCAAACTATTGCCCTATCATCCAGCGCAAACACTACTACGTTTATCTAAATTAAGGTTGAAACAGTTACTTAAATAATAAAAGTAATGAAATATATAAAAATTGATGAAATTATCACACACAAACAATGTGTTAGGTTTGACTGTGTTTTAATTATTCTGAGTAGTACAATGAGTCCTAAATTTAATTTAAAATATTGTATTGACTACCATTAAGTAGTTAAAAGAGCTAGTAATGTAATTGAAACTACTACTTTATGTAGCAGATTTCACTATAAAAGGGGTATTCCACGCCAAATCGGATGGTTTAATTTTTTCAATTCCCGTCATTTTATGATATTTTTTAGTATAAATCGAAAAACTCCTCCTCCTAAATTTTCAGACTTTTTTGACAAGTACTTGAATTTTCAAAGACACAATTTTTTACTGTAAACTACAACTCAAACCAAACTTTTTAGGCCGTCCTGGTCATGGGTTCAGTAAGTTTTTTTATTAACAGACATTTTTAAGGAGTTATAAGCAAAAAAATATAAAAAGAGCGGTTTCTTTAAGAATTCAAGAACTTGTCCAAAAAGTCTCAATATTTAAGTGGAGAAGTTTTACGATGGTTACTAAAAAATAACAAAATGTAACGGGAATAAAAAAAAAATATCTTTTAATCCGTCGGATTTGGAGTCGAATGTCTTATATAGTAGTTCATTAGTTCTGGGGTGGGATTACCAATTGCGCCGGTACTAGATAGCGCTGTGCTAGTTAGCGCTTTGAGCATTTTTTTATAAACATTTTATTACCCGCTGCTGTCGAATATTAGGTTTATTATTTTGTTTAGCAAGATTATTTTATATTGAAAAATGCGAAGTTTATAGAGAATTAGAAGCAAAGACAGATTGAAGAAATATCTACTTTAGGTTAAATATACAGGGCCGAGTTCCTAAATAAATATCGAGTGACTGACATTAAAAACTGTAACTTTCTTTTTCTTAATACCAAATAAAATTTATCTTACAAAATTTAATGTAAAGAAAATATAAAACTTTTTTATGTATACACTTTAATTGGCATAATAAATAAAAGTTTGTAAAATAAAAATGAAATTTGAAACAGTGACCATAACTCGGATTTTTAGAGTTTGTTTTGACAATTTTCTAAAAAGTCGGGTTATGGTTGCTTTTTTAAAATTTTATTTTTATTGCATAAGCTTTTACTGATCTTGTCAATATTTTTTGTATTTAATTCTATTATACACATCCGCTAGATGGCCACATTAGCTATACTAGCATTTGTATTTACTGATATGTTTTTTATTTTTAACTTATCTATTTTACGTGATTAATTAGTGATTTGCAGTTTGACTAATAATTTTACTTATACACTACGTGTTTAAACTTTATTCACTGTGATTTGACTTCTCTATAATTCGATACGGATCATTTTTGTTCTGTGGTGTTTCTAAAATCAAATAACCACGTGTAATAATTAAGACAATAGCTTCAAATACGATTACGGCAAGAAAGGACAAGATATGTCCGGCATGCAATAAAGTTGTAGTAAATAATATAGTGCAGTGCACTAAGTGTAAATTATCGTACCATTTGAGATGTGCAACTCGAACTGCTCCCACCGATAATGGAACATTTGTCACGTGTTGTGCAATGTGTTCTCTTTCAAATACAGTGACAGTCAATTCAGAATCTAGTACTGATAATTAAGGACTTGGTGTTGAAACCTCATTGCCACCTGGAACATCCTCGATTGATTCTGTTGCAACCTTTCCAGAATCGATACCTCAAAATCTTTCTGTGACATCGACCATACCAGCATCAGCTGATGTCAAATCATTGATTGATAATGCAATGTCACAGCATTTGACGAGTATATCGAACATGCTGGGTACATTCATTACGGATTTAAACACGAATCTGGATGAGGTATCAGTTAAAATGGATAGTTTTGAAAACAAACTGGATGGTTTTTCTAATAGGATTACTGTTACTGAAGGTACTGTACAGCATCTAAAAGATGAATTTAAATTGTTAAAGTCAAGAAATGTTGATGTACGTCAGTGTATAATTGAAATTAAGGAAAGAATTAAGAGAAAAAATAATGTGTTATTGTTTGGTATACCAGAGAATTATTTTGCATCTGTGCCGTCTGATAATCAACATAATGATGTGTGTTCTCATATTGCTCGTTTGGTTGATGGTCTTCCGCCTGATATTCTCACTAAATTCAATGTAAATCGTTTGGGTGTATTCTCACAGACTCAGCGGAGGCGACGCCCCTTAAGAATCACGTTCGACACTCATCAGAAGGCGCTTGTATTCTATCGTCAGTTTATATACCTCAAGAGAAACGCAAAGAAAGCAGAATTGGAGACTTATGGGTAAAATTAGACAAAACGAAGATGCAACTCCAGGAGATGACAGAATTGAAACAGGAGATGAATCGTTGGATACGAGAGGGAGAGCTGGGTCTCAAAATTGCTCATCGAAGTGGAGGGCCAATCATAACACGTGCTCCCAATCCATCGACTGTGATAGATGCGTTGAATGTGTAAGTGGGTGTGAGTGTTGCACTCCTTTTATTGGAGTTAATTCACATGTCTCGAGTAAAAATAATACTCTTAAGCATTCTAGTAGTCTCAGTGAATTGTCTATTTACTATCAGAATGTGCGTGGAGTTCGTACAAAATTAGATTTTTCTTCATACCTCGGTCGAAAGTACGTATCTCCTGCACCGATTTCGCAGCAGAAAGTCGAAAATTTGTGCATTGGTTGATCTGCACACACGCCCTCTTCTACAGCATCAGTAAAAACTGTTCTGCAATGTCGGTAGAGAATTTAACGCGCGAGTTTTCAAATTCCTATATTGCCGCATTGTGACATAAACCTAGTTTAATTCTCGATGTTTTAATTTGTAAGTGATCGTAAATTAAAACTGAATTAAATCGATTCATCTAATTATTTCGCCGACGAAAAGGAAGTTTTTCATAGATTTCGACATATAGCCGAAATTAATTATACAAAATGAAACGCTGTCAAAGAAATCTTTTGATAGATTTATAATAATCTGCAGAATCATGTACACTAAATGTTATTGACAGTATAAAAAATATAGAAAGAGTTTTAAAAATTCATTATTTATACTTTTAAATAAATCGAAGATGGAAATAAAAATCTAAGTTTTGTAGAATTAACCGTCTCATGATTTTCTAGCTTGAGTCCCGGTCGCTTCTATTGATAAAGTAGAAATTCTTACACTTATTTCATGTTTTCTTTCTTTGTTGGCAAGTACTGGACTTAAGCTAAAATTTTTTGAGGCGGATTACATTAGAAAACGTTGATTTTTTTTATATTTGTCTATTTACACATGTTTTTTTCGATGCCTGTCCTTGACCAGTAGCACTCGCTTCGCTTTTGCTGACAAATGTCGGGCCAGGCATCGAGTTTTTAGAAGGAGAAAGAATTACATTAAGAAAGAGACAGAGAATAAACCAAAGCTTTGCGAGTGTCCGAAAGAGGCGCTGAAGCGAGGAGCAAAAGTTCAATATGTCTGCTCATTTCACCTGTCAGTTGGAATGATGCACTGCTATTTTACTAATTATTAAACGTGCTTTCGACCAGATATATAGAAAAATAGTATACACCAGACGGGCAGAAGTTTGAAAGCCCTGCATTGGTCGACAGGATGCCCTCGGCTTCCCCTCGGGCATTGTCACCCAGTGCAGGAATTCAAAACTTTCTGCCCTTGTAGTGTAGTATACTATACTTCGTGTAGCTATACCTTTAATAACATGTGACATTTTTGTCATTACTGAAACATGACTAAATGACAGAATAAACACATCTGAATTAGGTTTTAGTAAATATAATGTTTTTAGATGTAACAGAAGTGGTCTAACAAGTTTATGTTTTTTTGGTGGGGGGGTCTTAATAGCTGTTCGTGACAGTCTGAGATGTGTTTTACTAGATACTACTGTCAAATCTGTTGAACATGTGTTTGTGAGTATTCAGTTGTTTTCAAGAAAAATTATATTGGGAGTTTTGTATGTTCCACAGGGCAGCAAATTAAATGTTTATAACAACATATGTCTTATTTTAGATAAAATTTATGTTGCATATCTTAACACAGACAGGGCAGGCTCAAGGCAAGCTGGCGCCCTACGCGATGTTCAATTAGGCGCCCCCCTCCCTTCTTAATTAATATAAAAAGACTTAAATAATTTTTTTGTCCCTAATATTTTTTTTAAATATCTTTTTAAAAAATGTATCACTTTCTTTCACTGTGTATGTCCAATTTTATTTAGTAAGAATAGAATAATACTAAAGAGTAACACATTTTCTTAAAGTATATATATTACTTATAACAATATTAGGAAAGTAGTAGGGTTTATATTTCTCGTTATATTTTAAATTTATTTAAGTTCAAAACTTTAATCTGCTTACAGACTGATGACTAAAATCATTGACATAGAAGATATTTAACAGTTTTTTCTAAAAGCTTAATTATCACATCACATTATAATGTAGACCATATAAATAATTATCAATATATAATAATTAATAAATTATTAAATTTTTTAAGTTACCTTATCACATTGAATTAGACATAATTATTTAACAGTCTTTTGTATCTTATAAAGTATTAGTTTTACATTAACAAATAAATATTTTATCATCAAACATACTGTTATTGTAACTTATTAAAGTACTAAAATATAATAAATCACATTACAAATGAGATCGATCTGGTTACATTACCATTTTTCTTGCTTTCAATTTAGAGAATGTAGATATCATTTTATCCAGATAAATATTTTGAACTATTTCCTGCTTAATGGATAAAATCGCTAATCCTACAAGCCTTTCTTGAGACATGGTTGAACGCAAGTATGTTTTTATTGATTTTAATTTTGAGAAGCTTCGTTCACCACTAGCGACTGAAATCGGTAAGGTTAATAAAATTAGCATCGCAACAACCAAATTCGGCATGAGATCTGTGAGGTTAAATTTAAGAATATAAGTAAGCACATCTTGAGGATTCGAATTTTTTGGCTGTCTTTTTGCAATAGCATGTAGCTCATCACATAAATCATAAGCATCAACATCTTTAGAATCATTATGTGTTAAAGCCTTTTCTAGTTGCTGGCAGTTTTTTAAAATTGTTTCATGATTCTCACCAACCAAACTTTGAACATTATATAGATATCCAAAAACAGAGTTTATATTTTTTAATTGACTGAATCTTTCATCTATGGAATTTATTACAGTATCTAATACGGCAAAATAAAAATTAGCTTGAAATCTCTTTTCTTCATCTATAATGGGCTCATCGTTTGATTCGTAAGAGAATTGTTTTTTCCTTCATCGCAATCTTTTTGTTTTAACTGATGACTGAAAATCCGTTGCTATTTCAAGAACCTTGGCTATTTCTTTCACTTCTACCAGTGCATTTTGGAATCCGAAATCAGATCTCATATTAACTAAAAATGTTTTTGTAACAGAAAGTTGTTCTGTACAAGCTTGAATGTCAAACTCTTTTGATTGATGGAGCTTTCTGCTGATATTAACTTCGTAAAGAATTTTGTACCAGACAATCACTGACATGACGAATTCAAATTTAGAAATTTTATTTGCGAGAGCTTCAGCTTCTATTCGAGTTACATTTCCTGCAGGGCCTTTCAAATTAGAGTCCTCAGCAATTTCTATTAGGGCGTCGTACACACTATCCAGTTGATAACGAAGAGGTTTTAAAGCATCTATGCGACTTTCCCATCGCGTGGCACTAAGTGGCTTTAAGGTTAAACCATTTACATGTCGTAATAAAACTGACCAACGTTGTGTAGACGCAGAAAAAAAATTATAAAGTGCTTGCACATCCATAAAAAACGCTTTAGCTTACAAACAACAATCAGCAGCATCGTTAACTGAGAGATTCAATGTATGATTACAACAAGGCACGAAAAAACCTCGAGGATTGATATCCAGTATTATGCTCTGTACGCCAATATGTTTTCCTGACATATTGCTCCCGTTGTCGTAGCATTGTCCTCTAAAATCATTAATTGATAATCCCATTTCTTTTATTTTATCAAGAAATACATTGCTTATATTTGCACCAGTAGATCCAGTAAAAGAAACAAAGCCCAAAAAATGCTCTTTTACTTCACATTTATCGCCGGAAACAATAACGAATCTGATGACAATAGTCATCTGTTCTTTATGGCTTACATCACGAGTGCATTTAAGTATAATTGAAAAATACTTAGCAGTTTTTGCAGAGGCAATGATTTCATCGCGCACAGTAGTACTAAAAATTTCTATGATTTCGTTCTGAATGTTTTTTCCCAAATAATGCGCGTGGATTTCTTTGTTTTGAACTTTCCGAAGATGTTCATCCATGACTGGATGAAAATTTAAATTTTTTTTATAATAATTAAATTTTTAAATAAATTATACTTTTTAAATTATTAAAAAATGTTAAAGGTTGCTTTTTGTACAAATTTCATCTATAAGGAAGCAAAATTTTCATGAAATGAATATAATTTTTCTACTTGTTCCAATTCTAATACAGTTAATTTTGAAGCCTATTTAATATAAAATAATTAATGTAATGTGGAATGTCAAAATCGTCTTGTTACAAAATGTTTTGTACTTAAAGCATTTTAAGGTTATATTCTTTTGTTACGTCATGAAGATAAAAAAGACAACAAATTATATTTTATTTTAGAATCTACCGATGTTTAGAATGAAAAGGAAATGAAGTTCATAAAAACGGTTAACCTCTTAAATAAATTATGTCGAAATGGTGTTGCTGATAATATAAATAGAGCAACTATTGACATAAGATATAGACGGAATGTAATTAAGATAATTTATTCGTAGTCTAAAATGAAATTGTCTCATTTGAAGGTTACATATAAAATAATTGAATATTAAAATATGCATAATCTAAATATATATGTGTGTATGTATTATTTAAGATGATAATTCAATAACATGGAAATGTTTTGAAACAAATAAGATTAATGTAATGTTATAGTTAATACAATTTTCCCTTCTTTTGAAAAATTGAATTTTTCGTTATTTGGTGAAGGAATATATTAAGAATATAATGTAGTAATTGTTTTGTCGTTTATTTTATATTTATATTTTTGATATATTTTTTATTATATTTTACTATTATTTTTATTATTATTATTTTTATTATTATTATTATTATTATTATTATATTTTATTATATTTTATTATATTATATTTATATTTGTTTTTGGTATATATCCAGTAACTTCTTATTAATTAATTAATTAAATTAATATTAATATTAAATTAATAAAATAAAATTTATTAAATTGAATATTAATATTAAATTTGTTTCTAAAATTACCGGAAAGTGATACAATTTTGAGAACTTTGTCTGCAACGAGCAAATTCGGAGAATTAATAAAATTCACTTTCTTACACTCGTATGAAACAGGTTACATAAGAATTAGGTTATGTACGAAATAAGCCAAATCATAATGTGGCTATATAAACATTTGGCCGGATAAGATTTAGGTTAAAAAAATATTAGTTTAAATAAAATCAAGCTAGCTCAATTCTATGCTGAATTAGACTTACGTTAAGTAAAGATTAATCTAAATAAAAATTAGTCCAAATAAACTTATTGCGTTTGCAACGTTCACCAAGGGAATGGTTCCTATTACCACCGTTGTTATGAGAATTGCTGACTTAGTAATGGTGAAAAATTGTTACCATCATAACAGTTGCTACACGAATTCTTAACAATGGCAATGATCGCTAAGGGAATTGTCACCATGACCACAGTGCTCCGAGGGTGGACCTCTCGGCCCCGGATCATCCAATGCATCAAGGGAAGATAGGCGTAAGGATTTTGGGAAGGCAAAAATCAGTCTGATCCAAGTGCGAGATTAAAACCACCAGTGTTGTTGGTGCACGACAAGCCGCTATCTAGATCTGGTAGTAATGCTAGTCTAGATAGTTTAGGTAGTTGCAAGAGCTTATTTAGCGAGATGTCGGCAGTTGACCTTAGTAACTGCAGAGCTGACCGCGAAGTCTGCATCTGCCTCAGAAAGCAGGAAACCGAGCATTTTGAAAAGATGCTCGCGGAAGTGGCGAAAATGCTGGGGGCTTTCGAGAGACAGCGAAATGTTCATCAGACCGTCAAGGACGGTATGAAAAATCTGAATTCTTGGCTGAACGATGCGATGACAAAAACATGCATGTAGAGTCAGGGACAGCGGATATAAGACTGTGCGAGACTTTCGATTACATCGAAAGTACTCACAAGTATAGAAAGGAGCACCGTTAGGTACACTAAGCTGATACCTTCAGGCGAGTTAGTCTTGCAGTCAGAAAATTCGAAAAGAGACCCCTCAGTAGCGATTGGGAGAAGATTCAAACAAGAAGATGTTTGCAGCCAAGGTTGTTGAGACAGTTGGCACAATCGCAATTATACGGGTCCCGGATAAGCAGAGAGTATCTCTAGAAATCCGAGATCTGGACAGTTTAACAGAACTGGAGGATGTTGTCTCTGCTTTCAACAAAGCTTTGGAGAATACAAACAACAGAGAAAAAGAGAAATTAAGAGAAAAATAAACGTGTTAAGGTGTTTTAGATGTCTTGGGTATGGACATCGCAGCACGCAGTGCAAGGGAGTGGACAGTTCCAAAGCATGTTTTAGATGTGGAGAATCTGGCCACACCCTTTGAAACTGTAAAAAGGATCTTTGCTGCTACTTATGCAGGAATATACAGTGAGCAGCCTGCGAGCATCTCGCAGGTTCAGGTAAGTGTGGTGTTTTCAGGAAAGCCCTAGAAGACGCCAAACACCAAGAGACGCTCAAACGCCGATAAGGCTAGTGAGCGCCAATTGTGAATGCTTTTTTGTTTTATTTATTTATTATTGTGTTTTAAATCCGTCCTTATATTTATTTATTTATTTAAGTGTTTATTGTAACCTATAGTTACTACTTATTTGTTTATTTATCACAGTGCTTTCTTTTGTCTTTTTACAATTTTAACTTTTGACTAACTTATGATTTATTTTAATTAACTTGTTTGTTTCGTTTTGCCGTTTTTAAACATTCATACAGGAAGTTCCGCAGGATACGGACAAAGTCGCTACGGTGACAGAGATGGAGCAGCACCCTCGAAGGCAAAAGTCTTCTCACGGTTCCGAGGGTGGACAAGGGCTTTAGAATAAGGGTTAATTGGTTTATAGTGGGTCGGGCCGGTAGTAGTTCGTCGCTTTATCTTTGTTTACATTCTTGTTTTACCAACCCCACATACCCTCAGATTAGGCACCTCTTTTTGGTTTTCATTAAAAATGTTACATTTTATTGATAAATTAATTATACAAATCTGACAAACTGGCGTTATATACATTAACTAATTTTTTAAAAATAATATTTTATATTATTATATTGTTACTATATTTTAATATTATTATATTTTACATAAGTATCAGAATGAGGATGAGAGTAAGTTATTTAGTATTTAAAGTGAAAAATAAGACTTAATTTCGGAAAAGGGGATTCAAAAAGTTTTTTGGAAAATAACTCCTTTTTATTTTAAAATTGGATAAAAAATGCTTTAAAATTCGCTATGCATAAATTAAAAACTATTAAATCGTGCCTTAATGATACAGACTAAAGAATGACAGTGTCATTTAAAATGTCAAAATTCAACCCTCTCTACTTTATACAATTCTTTTTCAATAGAGCTAATATTGCAGGGATTTGATACTGTTATATAGTGCAACAATTTACTATAGTTACATTCTAATTTACAGACATTATAATTTTTACTGGGACAGTTCAGGAATAATGCCCCATATATAAATTATTTAAATTTTTTTTAATTACATTAAAATGTATTAAATTAAATTTAATGTCTTTTTACTGGAAGTAAAATGTAATATGGATTAATATTGTAATCGATGGTAAATTTCACTATATGAACATTTAACAAAATAATAGGGTAGAGTGGGGTAGGTTGAGCCGAGTTTTGATTTTGAGCCATAAAAACTTGTAGAATAAAGATATTGAGTTGTTTGATGTGTCGTTTGATAGGT
>WNHD01004056.1:0-16104 GCA_011057455.1 Ganaspis sp. Gsp50
GGTTTATTTTGCACAAAATAACAAAACGATAGGCTATTGGGAATGAGGAGCGGATTTGACGAGTAATAATAATATTATGAACGGAAATGTATTGAGTGCGGTCGATTCGACACCGCGCGACCGCTTGAAGGTTAATGAAACTGTCAGAATTGAAATAAGTAAGATATTGATTAATTAATAAGAGCTAATAAAACTTATCGTACAAATAACGAGGCTTCCCTGTATTTAGAGCAACGTATGTCAAACACTCGACAAATAACAGTCGTCTAATTTTGATATCTAACCATCCAAATCTTTCACGATATGGAGAAATCCGTTCATCCCTTTTTAAACTGAAAATGAATCTTATACATGAGTTGAGAAGTTTTTCCAGTTTATAGTGAGTTCATCCTTCAGATCATTATAGACTGCACAACAATAATCAAAATGAGGAACTATCAAAGAAGAAACCTGCTGTGTTTTCATATTAATGGAAAGAGCTTTTCTATTTAACTTAAATTGTTGCAGTGTTGCATAAACGTTTCTACAAATGTTACCAATGTGTTTTTCCCAATTAAGAATTGTATTGAAAACAAATCCCAAGTTCCTGACTGATTGCACATAAGGGATGACTATATTATTTATCTTGATGGAAAGGCACTCATTTAAGTTCAAGCTGCTTATGTTCCAGGATGAGCCTATAATCATTGGGCGACTTTAATTAAGATTAATTTTAAGATTCTTTGACTCCACCCAATTGTAAACTTTACATCTTTACATTTTTTACATCCTTTACATCCTCATTAATCAGTGTTAAACTCTCCTTCAACTTATCAAGACCAGAATGTCTATAAGATCCTCAAATCACCAAGGTAATACATACATGTGTTTAGTATGCTGGGGAACACTCCTAAAATCATCCGTAAAAGGTATAAACAGTAATGGACCCAATACCGAACCCTGAGGGACGCCCGTTCTAATGAAACCCCATTCAGATTTTTCGCCATTCGGTCTTATTTTTAATACTTTTTAATTCTGTTCATTCTTTCTCTTCAAATTCCCGTTTCTTTTGATATAAATTACAGATCCTTTTTTCTCCTTAAATCCCCGTTATTTCTATCTCTATAAAATCCCATTACTTCTTTCTCTATAAATTCCCGTTCCTTCTATCTGTTTAAATTCCGATCCTTCTGGCTCTATGAATTCCCGTTCCTTCTATCTCTTTAAATTTCCGTTCCTGCTTTCATTTAAAATCCCCGTTTCTTCTTTCTTTATCCAAAATCGAAATTTAAAATCTCTGTTCTCACAAGTTCTCTAAATGGTTCTCGATATGTTCTCCGAAATTCTTTTCTAATACTGATTAGTTACTATTTAAGTCTCACAAGTCTCATTTAGTTCTCAAAAGCTGCAGAAATGGAAACTTGCGCACCCTTGGAGAACCTAATGAGGACATGGTTTTATGTAAAAATGTTAATTTTTAATTTATTTGTTAAAAGAAAAATGAATTTTTTATTCGTGTAGAATCTGTTTAATTGCTCTCCTGAAGCTGAAAATATTGAATAATTTAAATTATTTTCAACAAATTAGTAGAAACAGAGCTACTGCAAAATCTTCAAGTTCTCTTTTAGTCCTCAAACAGTGCAGATTTGGAAATTTGTGCATCCTCGGAGAACAAAATGAGGACTTACTTAAGGTATCTTTTTAGAGAATCTAAAGTGAACCGAAATTTTGACTCTGGTTTCGCTCGATCTATCTCTTTAAAATCTCATTCGTTCTTTTTTTAAAAATTCCCATTCCTTCTATCAATTTTTTAGTTCCTTCATTCTCTACAAATGGCCGTTCCTTTTATCGCTTTAAATTCCGGTTTCTTTTTTCTCTTTTAATTCCCATTCCTTCATTTTCTGTAAATTCCCGCTCCTTCTTTCTCCATACATTCCCGTTCGTTTTAACTTTCTAAATTTTGTTCTTTCTTTCTTTATAAATTCCCGTTCCTTCTATCTTCATAAATTCCCGTTCCTTTTAGCTTTATGAATTTCGTTCCTTCTTTCTCTATAAATTCCTGTTTCTTCTTTCTTCATAAATTCCCATTCCTTTTAGCTTTCTGAATTTCGTTCCTTTTTTCTCTATAAATTTCTGTTTCTGCTTTCTTTTGAAATCTCCGATTCATCTTTCTCTATAAATTCCCATTCCTTCATTAACTCTTTCCATTGCTTTCCTTGTTTCAAGTATCTACTTTGCTTTTCTTTTGATAAGTATCTTTAAACTATTCTACTCCTAGTGCACCATCCCACCATTTTTTGACACCTTATTCTTGTAATTTCTTTAGTATTTCCTTTATTTGCTGCTAATTTGACACTCTTTTTTATCCTCTTAACAGTCGGTGACACACATATGAGCAAAAAAAGTCGTGCCACTTCCGCTTCATGACACACATATGGGCATTTTACAAATAACCACCTAAACATAGAAAAAAATTTAATGTCACAACGTATTCTAAGGTTTCTGGAATCGCTGAATCCGAATTTGAAGTCGAAATTTAAAAATTCAAAATGGCGGATCCAAAATGAAGACAACAATGTTTAATTTCGCCGTATCTGGTTAATAATGCTTACTCAGGGATTTTTGAGGTTGCTGAATTCAAACCTGATGAAGTCAAAATTGGAAAATTCAAAATGGCAAACCAAATATGTCGTTTTTTTTAAGTTTTAGTAGCTGGACTGCTAAAGGGTTAAGTTCTTCCATCTATATTCCATGTCATCATTATGTTTAATTAGTGATTCTAACTTTTGCGTTTTTGTACTAAATGGGATATTCTTTCGAATCGCATTGCATGAAGGAGAACTTTCAAGATTTAAATACAGAAGAACTCCGACGGCATCAAACCCGACTTAATGATATAAGTAAATCCCCCCTATTTGACAATTCTCAAGTGCTTCTAAATAAACGCATGCGTATGAGCCCGCTGTTGCGCTTGGAAGTAAAATCCAGTGCCGTCTTTCGAACACAAATGGTCTCTTAAAACGCTCCTCAAGAATACAGTTTTAAGAGACGGTCCTATTTAGGAGGCGTGAATACGATTTAATTTACTTATCTCCGTGAATGAAATAGAAATTCCACCGATTCCGACAAGTTCTTCTTTACACTTTCTTTTTCATTTACAGAAACTGAATACAAGAGGGAAAATAAAATTGAACTATAGTGAAGTTAGGTGCTTGTCTAGTTGACACTAAACACGAATTGACAAATAACAATTGCTCTAGTATAAAAATAGTTTTCCTTATTTTCCGAAAAGATCTATAATTTTTTGATAAACTATTGTCAGCTGCGGAAGTCGTGAAAATTTAAAAGAACATATAAATATTGATGTTTCCGTAGATTTATGAATGGGTTGAAAGAGAATGTTTTCTTCATTCTTTTTCCTCATATTCTTTTTCCAATGTAGTATTGATTTAGAAGATATGCACGAAAGTTTTTCGATTTGCTTTTTCCATTTCCGGGAAGCGTAGGGCATTATTTACGGGCACGATCATCTGGCGTTTCAAGCTGACACGCACACACACTCTGTTTATAGGAGAAAGCGTGTACATGCGTACACATTTGCGGAAATTCATAGGACAACCTGCAGAATTTACACGTTTTACGAGAGCGAGGTTGCGACACAGGCACGTTGACAGACCGAGGACAATAAGTGCAATGAGCTTATGAATTTCCCGAGTCGCGTTCGTTGCTTGTAATCCTGAGGACGACGTGCAAATGCTTATTGTTTGCTCTAGGTGTACATACTTTATGTACGAGCCATGTGCATCTCGTGTTAAATTTCAGATCCCGATGACAGAATTTTTTTTTATAAAGTTAATTTAATATAAACAAAATGGCATTAATTTCAAAGGGATTTTTTTTCATTGTAAATACCATTGTTTGAGGTTAGAAGTCACTTGGATGAATTTCCCTCGTATGTTTTCTTTTCGTTGATTTTGTCGCAGTTTATATAAAACTCTGTCAAATTAATCCACCTTGTCAGTTTTTGTTTCAACAACAATAAAAATCCATTAGATCATGTGTGATCTTGGCTTATTTCATTATTTTTAATATTAATTCTCTAGCACCAAGCTATTTTTGAACTATAGGATAAATAACTAAATCTCAAAATCAACTTTAATCTATTGTAAATATTTGTCAAACTAATTCAACATTTTACACAAAGAAACTGGAGAGTCTCGAGATAAGGAAATAACACTGATTTTAATTTTATGCATTTTTAATTTAAGACTTTAGGAAAATGCTAAATAAAAATTTAGTAGTCACGTTGAGAATTTAATAGAATGTTCAGCTACGCGACCGAAATAATTGATCGCGCACTAAGACAATCGATAACTGAATTTATATAAACAACAACATAATTAGGTGTAGTCGACTCCACCTTAAACAAGCAATTGTTTTACGAAATTGAGAAGCTCACCTGTCGTCTGGCAATTGTTCCAAAAATAAAATAGTTCACATTTTTAACAAAACTAAACAAAAGATGCACTTCGTGCGAGCAACAGACTAGAAGTTTCCCGAGACCGGCGCGACGAGTGTTCAGAAATCATCTGCGCAAGCGCGTCGAATGAATCTTGCTTCAATACTAAAGTCAATAGTTTCTGTATCGACCGCTGCTCGTTAGTGTACCGACCGTCGATGGATCATCATTACCAGATGGCGCCACTACACTTCACAGTTCAAGATGGTCGTCTGTCTTGACAGGTGAACAACAACAGCAATCCGTCTTGCAAAATTTCGGATACTTTTGCGAAATCGGGACTCACATCCGATCTCAAGCATCCGGACGACGTTCCATAACGTCGACGATGTTGAATGAGAAAGTCCATGATGTCCTGAAGTTGTAAAGTGTGAACTTCTGAAGTCCCTTGTCAAGATGATTCGACAGGTCCACTGTCTTTCAAAAAGCTTTCCATAATTAGTTTCAACTTTATTGTCATTTTCAGTTTATCAGTTTGACAAGTTGTCAGTGAAGACATAGTCTGGATAACACAATCTCAAAGTGAAAACAAAACAGAATTCAATTTATCAAAATAGAAATTATAAAATGAAATTAAACAAAATATAAAAACTCAAAAGATGTCACAAGTCGCCGAGTTTTTATTTGGATGCACAGCATCCTGAAGTGTGACTTCTAGTCTTATCTGGTGTTTATTTTAAATTCGAATTTAATATTCAGTTTTTAAATTTTTAAAACTCGAAAAATTGTGCTTGGTAAATTTTACCACGTCACACCGTGTACAAACGCCATATTGGTTTGCAAAATGTTCTACACGCCATCTGTGAGAAGAAGCAAAAAGATGCATATCTACCTTATCGACTTTAGGCAAAAAGTAGATTAATATTACAATAATGTTTTTTAGAAAAGTAGCTTTCAGAACTTTGAACATGACATAGAAAATGAAATTATGAAACTTACTCTCTTTTTGTCTGTATGAATGATATTCACGGATAAAGGATGTAATAATTAAAACGTATATCATTCCCTTTGCACAGAAATCACTTTTAAGAATGAAATGGTTTTCCAGGTAAATTTTATGACTTGCATGTTTCACAAGAGAGTAGGAATTTTATTTAGAGCTTTTTGCGAGCGTTTGCAGTTTTTTTTCTGTCTCTCTTTTTAGTGGAAGTTTCCTAGGGAGGCTTTATCGCCCCTTTTCTTTCTTACTTTGCGCGGGCAGACGAAGGAATACACAGAGAGACACGGAGTTGTTTTACATTTTAAGTAGTGATATCGAGTTTGCATGCAAATGCATGATTACACGGGGGAGAGGCAAAGGACGTTGTCGTCAGAGCCAGCAAAGATGGAAAGGAAGAGAAACGAGAAAGGAGACCGAGAAAGACGAAAGAAGGAAACCCTGAAATAGAAATGAACTGAGGGAAGTAAATTATGCTATCGGAACACGCTCCCACTTACTTAGCGTACAGATTTCATTCCAAATCGAATTCATGCCAAATATGAAATCGCGATTCAACTCATCTCACCTTTCCATCAATTCCTCTTAATTTCATTTCACCCCGCACAATCTACTTTAAAATAGGGTGAAGAATTATTACCTTTTTTGATTATTTCTTATTTTTTCTACTTTACGCTATAAGTAATATTCCAGTCAAATAATTCATTTCATATAAAACAAAAAACAACATATTTTCTGTACAAGATGCAATTAAGAATAGTTGTTCCTCTCTTGCTACACAAAAGCGAGTATAAAAGTAATTTCGAGTTTAACTATTTGCCTGCGAGAACCTGTTCACTAATGTTATAATGAAAAAAAGACGAAAATAATGCATTAATTCCAAAAACAGATTTTGGTTGAAAGCAAGAAACTTTAAATTGAATTTATTGACTTTAAATTTTTGCAAACTTGGAGGACAAGATAAGAGGACTTGTTTTAGATAAAAGTTTTTTTTTTAAATTCCCGTTTCATTTAACTCTTTGTATTCCCGTATCTTCTTACTGTATAAATTCTCGTTTCTTCTTCCTATTTTTCCCGCTTCTTCTTTCGCTATAAATTCCCGTTCATGCTTTCTCTTTAAATCCCGTTCCCTTTCACTTTTTCGCCATAAATTCCCGTTCCTTCTAACTCTTCAAATTCCGTTCCTTATCTTTCTCTTTAATTCTTTCTTTCTTTACAAATTACCGTAGCTTCTTTCTCCATAAATTCTCATTCTCCCTATCTCTGTAAATTCCCGTTCCTTTTATTTCTTTAAAGTCCTCTTCCTTCTTTTTCTATAAATTCCTGTTCCTTCTTTGTCTATAAATTCCCATTCCTTCTTTGTCTATACAGTCTCGTTCCTTCTTTCTTTATAAATTTCCATTCCTCCTATCTCCTTAAATTTTCGTCCCTTCTTTATATATTTAAATTCGCGTTTCTTCTTTCGCTATAAATTCCCGGTTCTTCTATCTTTTTAAATTCCAGTTCTTCTTTATACACAAATTCCCATCCCTTCTGCCTCTTTAAATTCCCGTTTCCTCTTTCCCCATAAATTTCTATTCCTTCTGACTCTTTAAATTTCTGTTCCTTCTTTCTATTTTAATTCCCGTTTCTTCTTTCAATATAAATTCCCGTTCCTGCTTTCTTTTTAAATCCCCATTCCTTCTTTCTTTAAAAATTTCCGTTCCTGTTTTCTCTATAAATTCCCTTTCGTTTTTTCTCCAGAAATTTCTGTTCCTTTTATCTATTTAATTTCCATCCCTTCTTTATATTAAAATTCCCGTTTTTTATTTCTCCATAAATTTCCGTTACATCTAACTCTTTAAATTCCGTTCCCTTTATCTCTTTAAATCCTGTTCCTTTTTCCTCCATTAATTTCCGTTCCTTCTTTCTTTCTAAGTCCCCGTTCCTTATTTCTCTATAAATTACTGTTCTTTCTTCTAAAATCAGATTTTGGTTCGAAGCAAGAAACTTTCATTTCAATTTTTTGACTTTAAATTTTCGCAAACTTGGAGGACAAGATAAGAAGTTTTATTTTAAATAAAGACTTTTTTAGGATTTTTTCAAAGGTCCGTGTTAGCTAGAACAAAAGTTACATGTAAACTAAGTGCGAAAAGTTGGTTTATTCCTATGCAAAAGAGGATCATTTTAAACAATGGCTTTTCACCCTCGCAGATTCTTTCTTGTAGGGTGTCAAGATCTATATCTCGCATTCTTAAGATCCTCCTCTCATTAGGAAAAAGCTTCAATTGAGAAATATCTAGCGCAAGAAAAGTTATCTCCTGCTCTACTTTCTAGGTGATATTTCCATTTTTATCTCGACGTCATTTTCTATTTTCTTTATTTTTCATCCGTACTTCTTCGTTTTTTGCTCGATTTCGTATTCTCTTTACATGAAAAGAATCTTTCTCAAACCAACTTTCGTCCTCTCCTGACATGCCATTAAGAACTTCCGACTGAAATCAAACCTTTTAGATTCAATGAAGGGCGATCGAGTCGTAAAGAATTGCAAAGCAGCGTTGACACAATTCCCCTTTGCTCTGTTATTTCAATCGTGTACGATTTATATTATTTCCGTTTGGATTATCCAATTATTGGAATGTTATTAAAAATGGAAGATTATATAAAAAAAGGTACAATGTTTTCATAAAAGGTTGATTACCTCGTTGGAGCTCAATTATTTGTCAAATAATTAAGATTTATTGGATTTATTAAAAGATTATGGATTTTTAAGAATATTATTGTAAAGTTAAATTATTGTAAAAGTTTGAGAAAACAAATTTTGCAGAAATTTAGTTTTAATCGAATTTAGAGAGAGTGTAATTTAAAACTGGTTAAGAATTAAAATGTTGACTTAAAAGACTTACCAAGACCAGCGTGTCCAAAACAGAACAAACAACCGTCTGTTCCATTGATTACAGCATGGATGACATCCGTGAGAGCGCTCGAGCAAATTTCTGTCTGCAAAAGACACGAAACGAATTGTGGTTAATAAAATAATTACATTGAATGTGATTTTTCATTTCAAATAAAACAATGTATTATGGGATTTCCAACAAACAGATAAAACAATTCTTTTAGTTAAAGCACAACTTTGACAAAAAGCGTAGTAAAATTTTTCTGCTTGTTCACCTATTGACAGATTATTGGGGACATTTTACAAAAATTGTAAGCATTTCCAAGAAGTGATTCACGAATACAAACCACGTCGGGAATTTATAACCTTAATTGTATTGGACTTAAAGTTGGACAAATAATTAACAATTATTATTTGTAAAGGATTAGAAATTGTTAGAATTAGTTTTCTTTACACAGACAGAAAAGTAAATGCTGTTATTCTGTTTGAATGCCATTTTGAAAATACCTTGACTGACTTGGTATAATGGCATCCTTTAACAAAGAGATGCAGTGCAATTAAGGGTTGGCTTTGTTTGTGTCTAATATATTCATAGCTACCATGTCTTTCCAGAATCAAAGAACCGTTTCCTTTACTACCTAGGTCCCTTCGAACACCCCTATTGAGAAGCTGCGGTTAAGGGTTGTTTCATCGGGTTTAACTATCGGGCTGGGCGTTGCAGCGATCCTCGAGATTCGCCAAACCTATCGGGGGTGCAAATCAAGTGGCTGTCTTGTGTGAGAGTATCCGAATTTCCAGTTCAACAAGCCGTGCGATTCGTCTCGAAGGGATAAAATGTTAGCTCGGCAAATTGTTTGATGTGTCAGTAAATTTCTATATAAGGGTGATTTGGCTAAAAATTTAAACAAGGCTGAATCAAGAGCGAAAGAGCTCAAGAGTATCAATTATAAAGCAAAGAGCCCAATCACAGGGTAAACAGAAAGCGTAAACAACCTGTTAACGTTTTTTTAAAAAAAACTCAACACACAATTTCCTCAAAGTTTCATTTACTGATTCAATACATTTATTCATTGCTCGAAAAACATTTCTTCATTGCCCGAAAAACATTTCTTCATAAGTAAAGAAGTTTGACAAGATAATAAAGAATTTTGTTGATACATGTGAAAATACAATTCTCGATACTTTTCCTTTGAAGGATAAAATGCAGAGGAAAAAGAAAATCGCGTGTGCCGAGAAAGTGATGATACTACAGACCAAATAAGATTGAAATCTTTGCGGACGAAGTCTCTACGAGGACAAGATGGAAAAGGAGATGAAAGCCGAGAGCATCCAGGATGAGTCCGCGCTTTCTGGAGTGAGGGGTTAAAACGGGGTGAAAAGCAAATGCAAGAGGGAGTGAGAACCAAGTAGTTTGTAGGGGCAAATAAGGGGCGGAAAGGGAAATAAGAAGTCCAGTCCTTTTTCCCTGATATGGTAATTCCAATCTGTCGCTGGCATTTCAAAAAGGGTGTTCCAACTCTGTAGAGGACAAGGCTCTTAACTCGTCATCGATTTCACCACATTTACTTCAATAGCCCAAGTTCTATTATTTTTACTTCCATCGAAATTCAAATTTTCCCATTTCCTTTCTCAGGGATTAATAATATTCCCTTTGAAAGTAGAAAACTGATTTTCTATCCAAGATAGAAGGTTATTTCTTGTCGGAAGAATTTCAGTCAAGAAATGAAAGTATTCACAGAATTTATTTTTTTTATTTCTTTTATTCACTCACTATTGCGCGAGATAAACATCTTTATGCAAAACTGAAATTCGAGTATAATTGCTTGGGAAGTCGCGCGAGGGCAGCACTGGATTGCAATGTCCGGCATCGAACAGCTGCTCCACGTATCGATCAATGTATTTCAAAAAATGTCATATTTCTCATAAATTATTATTACATTCTTATTTTTAATATCGTGGCCAAGCTCGGACTCGACATTTATTAATTTATTTAATTATTGTAAATTTATTATTTTCATAAATTTATTATTTTATTTTGGAAAACTAATATTGTGAATTGTTTAATAATTAATACTGTTCATGTCATTCATTACCAATTCTGGAAGACAACAGGAGATCCGCACTTCTTCTAGGATTGCATTAGAAAACTGTTTAGTTTAATTTCTTATAACACGATCAGTTGGTGTGTGAAAATTAATAAAGATATCGGCCAACACCGCCTTCAATTTTAATTTTGAAAACTAGAGGTGCCAGACAAGGCAGCAGCTTTAAAAGTGAACAATTGCGTCATCTGGGGAGACTCGAGTACACTACTCGATATGTCACGTGACGCCTGTACGAGTGCTGCGCCAGAGAGACAAAATCAGTTCGAGCTTTGCGATAATTGACAGTGCACGCAGAAGTCTGACGGTGTTTCTGAATCCAAACGTTTTAATTAAAATTCCAACAATGGAATATCGGCGGCTTCTGGAGAACCTTTAAGGTTAGTGACCAGCCCTTTCTGTCATCCTGTTGGGCCGATTTCGGTAGCTTTAATACCGAAAACAAGAAATAACTGGACGGCGTGGGTCCTACGGACGCCGCCATTATTGTGGACGCCAACCGCCTGACCGTAAAGTTCTTGTCTTGTACTGAGAAGCAGCGTATTCTCCTCAACAGTAATAAAATAGCTGAAATAAAAGTTTTCTATTGTATTCTTTAAAAGGAAAGTAGTGATTGTGATGTTCTTTTTGTAAATTTAGTTTGCTGTGAAAAGTGTAGAGCCTGATTCCTCTCTTCGGACGGTACCCGCGTTTGAGTGTCTCGAGTGACTCTGACGGGAAGCTAACCAAAAAGAGTTTTCGGTGTCACCGGTGAACGATGGAATCCGGGTAGATTTTTGAATCTACCTGGCGCCCAGAGGAAGAACTTCCAAAAGTAAATTAACGGACTTCGTGGGTTTTTCGAGGATTCGAAGTGCGGAACCCGTGGAATCATTGTGCCGAAACGTTGAAACCAAGCAACCATCTTTGCATCGTTCTTTCTCTCTCTATTCTGGAGAGAGACAGGTAAATAGAGGAACGTTACAATATAAACAAATTCCTATATAATAATATCCATATTTTATAAGGCTCATTCTCAAACATAATAAATATTGGCTAAAAATGCAAATAGCGAAAAAAGTATCGTGAACTTATGTACGACATGGAGAGACTTTCGTTATTAAAAAGTCCAAAAGTTTTTTTAACTCAGGATATAACAGATAAACGTGATTTTTTACTCGTGAAAAGAACAAAAACTACAATAATTATATTAACACGCTATATTTTAATAGGAATTTTTCCTAGCGAAATTGTAATCTTCGCTTTCTTCCCGAGCACGTCTTACTACTACGGTTGTAATTTTTGTTCTTTTCACTAGCTAAAAATCAGATTTTTTTTGCACAAAAATTAGAATTATTTAATATCAAAAGTTTCTCCGTGGATAATTAAAGACTGTCTTTTACGTGATTCTTTTAGTGATTCCCTTTTTTCAAAAATGACTAATTGTTAGTTTTTCTTCTACTTTTGAAAAGTGTCACTTTGAAAAGATAAAGCTCGAAGCTTTCCTGTTAGCAATGGGATCGTTTGAAAATGACAGCAAGAAGGACATTCGTAATTATAACAGGATCATACTGAGGGATATAATGCAAAGCAAACACATTTCGCGGATGTCCTTCAGTCTCTGAACCAAGCCTTGATGCTTAATGAAATACGTGACCAAAGCCTTCGTCATAATCTCAAACACTTGATTCTACACTCCAAGTTTGCGGGGAAAGGAGCAAGAGAAGAGGAATTTCCCTGTCTCTGAACCCGTTGAGAGGAATCCTTAGCTTCGGCGCGATTCGTCTCTAATTTACAGATAGTATCGATCGCATTCGAAGTCTAATAATTCAAAAAAATTAATTCCTCAAAATTGATTCTAAACGGGCAATATATTCTCTATACAATTTTGAGAGAACAGGATGCACAAGAAGCTAAACGAAAGCTACTTTTTCTAAACTGTTGTTCCGGTTGAAAGAACTACAGATTATTAGATTATCGTAAAAGCTGTAAATCACTTTTCGGTGCTGGTGAAACAAGAAAGGGTTGGAAATAATTAACTCGTCGAGAAAAGTGGTGCAATCGTTTGGGATCGAAACAAGCGACAAACGCGACTCAATTAGGGTGGTTCTATCATTAATTTTAAACGTGTGAATTAAAAGCGACGTGAAAGGCCGTGGTATGACTTACAAACGTCGACGGTGCTTGGTAGGTTGGGTTGCAGGACGCGTACTGGTAACGCAATATTGGCGCACCCACATGGAATACCAATAGGGCAGGACGTCGTCGTCAACGACTTCGAAAAAGGGCGAGGCTTCAACCTTAGAAACGAGAAATGCAGGAAGATTTTTCTCCACCAGCTCTCAAGAAATGTAAAACTCATGTCAAAAGTTTCTAAAGAGGGCATTCGAGAGGGTTCAAGTACACTTTTAATAGCGGGAAATAAACGAATGAACAGCAACCCCATTGACAGATGCTCAAAATTTTTTATCCTCGTGCATCTGATTGTAAAAACTAAAAAATACCAATAACCGTCATCGATAATGTTTTGAGTGACAACGAGTGGAATCTTTTTACACAATATCCGATAAAATCTTGCCACTTTCTGCTCCATTGTAGATACTGTTACCAAATCCGATAAAACCTCCTGTAAAAGGAAAAATCCACTTGTGTTAAAAATAATTGGTTCGAGTGTGAAGCACCACCAAAATCCGATATCTAAATATCAAGCACGTACAATCGCTTTGAATGTGAAGCAACTGCGTGTCGACAGTGGTTTCGATTTTGCATCGGTCACCTCTACAGACGCAGCGGATTTCGCAAATGCTTTTTTGATCCCGACACTCTGGCCCGCGAGGGATAAAAAGAAAGAGAGAAATCAACAGGAAATGGGGAACAGAAAGAGATGGAGTAGGTTTGGTCCCCTGGCGCCAATGACGCCAATCTCCCGTGTAAATCGCGACATATTTCACCTACTGTGGAATGGGATACTCATCCCAGCCCATATTCTCTCTCCCCTCCAAATCCCCTTCTCAACAGATTCCAACCAGACTTTTTTAGCCTCGCGACTCACAATCCGTATCCATAAAGGGGAGTGAAAAAGTTTTCGAGTTGTTATCCCAAACGATATTGTGATTTCATAGCGTGTGATTTCAGAAACCACATTCAACCGCATGAGGAAAAATTTTACTTGCCTTTACCTCCTTCAAGTGCGAAAAGCGGCAGATTTATTTTTGAGATATTTTATCTTTTTATGCTTTCACAGGATTAAGAAACTTGACTCAGGGGAGGGTTGAATTTTCCCTCGCAAATACTAACGCAATTTTGTGAATTATAAAAAAGTGGTTGGTAATTTGAAAAATCGATGATCAACTTTTGACTTTCATTTTCTCTCGATTCGAATGTTTTGTATTGATTTGGTATTTGTCTAGAAATTTTGCACCTGGAAGAGATTGGTTCAGGGATTTGTCAGATTTGCTAAATAGCCAGTTCATCTGAATGCGATCAGAGGTCAGATAACGTTGACTAGAGAAGGATGCACTCGGCAATCTGTAAACCAATCATACGGTTCTACGGACGGGTTTTCGACTCGATTCCTCTCTGTCTCTAAAATTGGTCATGGTCACCCCCTGTGTCCACTTGAAACACATTTCCATATTACAGGGGGATTAATCTCTCAATGTGACGAGCGACGAATACTAATGAAGTATGACAGGTGCCAGGCAACTGCCAAGAGAGTTTGCGTAGACCTAATGATGCGTCTCCCGACACTGCTACTCTTATTATGTGTCACTTGGTCCCGTATCAGAACTCCTTTGATACGGGATTAATTGACTTGAGTATACTGACTTGCATTAATTTCTATTCCCTAATATCTAATTTTAATACTTTTCCAAATATTTTATTGAAATTTAATTTACTTCCAAACTAAAGTTGTAGTAGAAAACCGATAACCAAAGAGCTAATAAATCGATATGGTTGAATGAAATGTTAGTCAGTGACTACGAATATGATATTGGAAATTTGTATATATTAATACGTATACAGACAATATGCAGAGATGTGTTCATTGATAACGGAATGACATGCTAGAAATTCCCTTATACGAGCAGACAATTCTAAAATTTTTCTGTCAATACGTGAAGTGGTATTACGAAACAAATTGGGTTTCTGTCAATTAATTAAAATCCTTGCATTGGACGAACAATGTTGTAACATTGACTTTAGATTAATAAAATCGTTCTCGACTCTTTTCAGAACAATAATTGAAGAAAACAGCTCGAACAATGTCAGAGGCGTGTCAATTGATATGTGGTACTAAAGTCCTGTTTGAATATAGTGAAAGTAACGACCATCTCGTTACAAAAATTTCTTAGTGATAACGCTATAATGCTTTAAAAGGCATTTTTCAAATTTAGGGACTTTGGCTATCATTAAATATTCAAGTGAGATGATTGAAGGAAAGGATATCTGTAGGACGAACTCTAATTGGCAGGGAGACGAACATAGATGGATTTTGCGGATAAGCGAAAACGCAGAGTCCAAGGAAATCGCCCTGGGCCGGGGACAATAATATCGCTACGAACGAACAGACAGGACAATGCGTCCAGTGCAGGATAATTCACCGATGCCATTATGGCCCGAGTGGGACAAGAGCTTTATTATTGACTTACGGCTAATAGTCACGCTGCAGCGGCACATTACATCCACATGATGGCCTATCTACGTGTATTCTCTGGTTTCATGAATGTCCACTACTCTACATACAATTGTACCACCCGCGATCTATTGCTCATCTACTTACCAACTCTCATTTCATTGACATTCATCTAATCGATCTTTGTACTATACGCCAGAAACACAACCACGACAGAAGCATGAAAAAGACGATGCATTACTCCAAAAGATACTTCTTCCATTGTCAAAGTTTACTTCTTCGCTGGAATAACTGATTTCTGATTGCAACCTGATGGTAAGATTGCATTCTTTATTCAAATAATAAACGGGACAAACCCTTTGAATTACAACTAAATATTAATACATTGTATAGATTTTAGACCACAGACGTTAAGAAATTGAAATAATACATTGTAATATTTTTTGCAAAATATAAAAAATATAAAATTAAAAGCTAGGTTAGTATTTTTACAAGTTTGAATTCAGCAAGATTCGACGCGATGATGAAATAAATCTTGCAATATTATTTTGAAAAAAAATAACCTCATCAAAAATTGCATTAGCTTCCCTATTAAATCTAATCATCATAGAGTGTTTACAGAAACTAGTTTTATGACATGCTACAGAAAACAATGAATAATTTCTTGTTCTTCTCAGAGGTACACATAACTTTATGAAACCCCTAAAGAATTTCTAGATCCAGTAATACAGAGTCGGGCAGTTAATATGATTATTCAACAATTTATAGAAAAGAAGCAATTCGTTATAATGAAATCTGAGTGACAATAATGATACTTCAAGAGATGAACGCAAATTACTCTAATCATGGGTGTGTCCCTCAAATGACAAATTAAGTTGCCGCGCAGCAAATCGAAGAAATCTATTTTGAACTTTCTCGATTCTTATGATATGGTAAGGTGGACAGATGCATACTCTAATATTGACCTAACAAGTGTAAAATATAATGTTTTAAGTGTAGTCCTGTTATTTAAAACCGAAGCACTACTTATAACAAATCCCAAAGATCTCTGTGTTTTAGATACTACTTCCAAGGTAT
>WNHD01004057.1:0-11724 GCA_011057455.1 Ganaspis sp. Gsp50
ATTTGGTGAAATGACTAATGTAATATATAAGTTATCATGTTTGAATTGTCCTAAGACATATGTTGGACAGACTGAAAGATATTTATCGATAAGATGTAGAGAACACCAAAATAATATTAAAAAAGATAAAAATTATCACAATGTAATGTCGGATCATAAATTACAACATAAGGTTGATGATGTTTTCATTCATGATTTTGATTTTGATAGTGTTCGTGCCGTGTTGGCACTGACAACGTCGCTTTGGCAATCACTTTTGTATCATTGTTACTCTCTCTAAATTTTAGAGACAGAGACAGGAAAAGGGAGATAACGTTACAACAGCTAAAAATGGATGTAAAATAAAAAAAAGATATAAATAGCTTTTATATTTATATATATCTAAATGCATAATTAAACCAATCTGGACTTACGGAATTCAATTTTGGGAAACAGCTAGAAACGCTAACATCGAAATTATACAACGATTCCAATCTAAAACATTAAGAACTATTGTGCATGCACCGTTGTATATTGCTATTGAAGTGATTTATCGTAATCTAAATCTAAAAACAGTGCAAAGTGAAATAAAACGTCTTAATGTCAAATATGAAGAATGCCTAAAAACACATTCAAATACTCTTGCTAAAAATTTATTACTAACTCGAAAACAAACTAAGAGACTAAAGAGATACCAACCTTTGAATCTCTCAAACAGATTTTAGGGAGCAAT
Organism: Ganaspis sp. Gsp50; assembly: GCA_011057455.1. Classification (NCBI taxonomy): domain Eukaryota; kingdom Metazoa; phylum Arthropoda; class Insecta; order Hymenoptera; family Figitidae; genus Ganaspis; species Ganaspis sp. Gsp50. Next base: position 713 of record WNHD01004057.1, read on the forward strand.
TTAGTTTAACACATTTTTACTGTTCTACTTTAATTGTATTGCTTAGCATATAAGTTACTGATTAGCAAACCTCCATTAGGCGTGAGGCGGTGGCCTTCTTTCCTAGAAAAGGAGTCAGCTGGGAAAGTGAGGTGTCTCGTATCGTCAAAATTCGCCTTCAGAAATAGTATTCATAAATGGGGAAAATGGTCAATTAATAGTGGGGATCAAGAGTGAGCATGCAACCAACGGGCGTTATTGGCGGTGCAATGGTACTGGATCTCGGGTTCGCTGCCGGGGCCTTGGGGTGTGGTTCGATTAATCATTGATTGATCGACAACCCTTGGGACTGGCAGAGGATCTGCGCCACCATCTAAGCACTCGCCGAGGACGCTTATTGTTAGAGGTTAGTTTTTTTTATGTTCTCAAAATTAAACCAATTTTTGATATTTTGTTTTTGGACATTATAGAAAAAATAAGAAACGTCTTGTTTAATTTGTATTTAAAGTGTGGCGTTTATTGTGGAGTCTTGTTCCTCGTTGAATAATGATTTAACATGTCATGGCCTGGCTGTCTATCTAAAAGATCACTCAAAGGTTGAAAGTTTAAGAGTCACAGTATCCTGAAATTGGATCTAAATAAAGGAAACTATCGATATTAGGACCTTCCGACTACACCTTCACTGCGATCTGCAAAGCAGGCCACGACCTTGAAAAGCCAGTCCCAGTTACTCGACAAGTACTACTAAATTCAGAATTTTTTAATCTATTCAAAAGAACTCCGTGTCATTTTAAATTATAGTCGACCAATCGATCAATCTGTTTTGTTTTCTATTTGTCGATATTTGTAAAGGTTTATTAACACATCTTTTAGATTTGCCAGTATAGCTGAATTCATTCTTTTCACGTTGAAACTCAGTTATAATTATATTCATTATTTATAAAAATCATTTTTGTATGTAAATCATTCTGATATTTCAATAATTTTCTTGTTCATATTGTGTTTAAATTGAATTTTAAACCTCAATGTAATTAGCATTGTGAATGTACGAAAGAGATTATAGATGACGTCATTTCGTTGCTAATGACTTGTATATTAATTTCATTGAAAATACGAAAGTTGTTTATGTGATTAAATCAAAATTTTTGTAATTGCCTTGTTTTTTTGAGAATCTCAATTATCCTATCTCTGATTTGCGAAAACTCTTTAAATGAAAATTAAGCCTTGTTTTAGTTTTCTTGATAATTTGACTTTTAGTAAAGAAAAAATCATTATAGTAAAAAAATAAAACTGTTACATTTGGCGCCTAACGTGTAGGGCATGAACAAATGTTGCTTAAGTAAAATAAGTGTTTAAAAAAATAAAATAAAATAAAATATGTTAATAAAGTATAATTTTGTTATATATAAGTTTTCGCATGTTAAATAAATTCTAGTAATTTTTGCAATCAAACATATATATGTTTCTGAGAACACCTCAAAGAAAAACAGGAGCGAATCAGGGATTTTTACTGACGGGTTTGGAAGATCCAAATAAAAAATTAATAGAAATTGCAATTAACGGGAACGAAAGCGGAAAAGATTTAGGAATGGCGGATGGTGATTTGAAAGAATTGACTCCGGCGCAAATTAAAGAGTTAAGAGACGAACTTGAGCCGTTGCGTCAATTGAACAATGCGCAAAACGTGCAGTTAACATTAGTTTTATTTTTCTCAAATCAAATTCGTGAAGCTCATTATATTTTGCCAGTGATGGAACCCTATGAAGTTCACTATACAATAATACAGCAAATGCCGATTCGCGTACGGGAATTCTTAGCGGCAGTAGATTATGCGGATGATAGTAAAGTAATTCAGGCCCTAATGCAACTCGATTTGTCAAACAGTGAGAAGACCAGTAATCAAAAACGAAATGGTAGCAACGCGACTAGTCAACCGATCCAGAATGTGAATCATCACACTAAAGGAGCTCAAAATAAACCAAATGTAGCTCACTTGCGTGAAATTAATATTCAAGATCAAGGACATCAATCGTGTTGTTATTGTCATAATAATCGGTCGGTGAATTGCAGCCAAACGGCTCGGATTGAGTCTGTATCTATGCAGAGAGACCCAGGTGAAGGAAATTATGGTTTTCGCTTACCAAACCTTAATATTCTAACTCCTTCTTCACATTTTCGTAATGAGCGATCAAACTCCAGGAATTATAATTCGGCTCATTTAAACTGAGATCTGGCGCGGTGTTGTCCGTGGAACAGTCGCCCCCTGAGAATTACGATGATTTTGCAGAATTGTTTCGGGATAATAAAGAGAATCGTGAAGTTGAAGTAAAAAATAAATCGCGAACTCCAGCAAGTCCGAGAGTTTTGGTTCATTTCTTTTCTTTTCCAGTCCCAGCATTGATTGATACCGGTAGCCAAATTACTGCGATATCGGATAAATTTTATAATTATTTAGCGCTTCATGGATCGATTACAGAATTACCCGTTTCTAATCTTGTACTTTATACGGCAATAGGAAAGAAACCAACGCAAATTAAGAAGCAAATAATGTATGATGTTACAATTGGAGAGCGAGAATATTCGTCGTCATTTTTGGTCGTTTCCAATCTTGCCAATTCGATAATTTTTGGTAATGATTGGTTGACGCGACATCGAGCGATCGTTGACTATCAAGGGATGTCATTATATATACAGGGTTCGCGTATTGATGAATCATTTGTCTCCTTCGAGAGATTACATGTAAAAGAAATTTAAGAGGCCGGGGATATTAATGACATAACCTATATTCAAAGTATTCAAATGGGAAGTTTGTATAATGGAAATAATATTGATTAAAAATATAAGCGTGTGGGAAAAGTTTCTGGCCGTATGAGGCCGATAAATACCAGAATTTGTTCTTTTGATGTTTATGATGCATATAATAAGAAAAATGTTTATCGAGGTGTTGATCGGAATCGGTCGAATGATTGTCCGTCCCAATCCCCGAATAATGATGAAGTGATTGAAAAATACTCCATGGGAGTATTTTCGCTGATTTATTTAATGAAAATCAAACCGGTGAATTGCACACATCTTGCGGTCTTTTATCGTCAAACGTGACGTCCATTGAATCGGATAGTTATCACAACCAAATCGATAGAAGGAATTTTTACCCGAACGAAATATTCGAGGGGAATTCACTTATCGAGGGTGATTTCAATGTTGATTCGATTGATGAAAAGCGTTTTATTAATCAATTGGATGCATTGTGTGACATAATTGATAATAATAAAAGCAATGTATCAACCAGTTTTCTCCAGGATGTTCATTCGATTGCGTCTGAATTGGCTAATGTTGATAATCATGAGAGAAATGTATTTATTAAAATGATGACATCTTTTGAGAAATTATTTACATCGAAGTCGGAAAGTGCAAAGGTCGCTCCATATGAAATTAAAGTCAAACCGCACAAAACATTTATTCGAAAAAGTTACCCGGTACAGTTAAAATATAGACCAGCCGTCGATAAGGCAATAAAAGAAATGTTGGAAGCAGGAGTGATAGAAGAGTCGAATAGTGCGTACTGCAATCCACTTCGCGTCATAATGATAAATATTGGGGCGGTGAGTGTTTGTTTGGATGCTCGTTATATTAATAAAACTAGTTGTCAAGCCCGCCTTTGGCGGGAATCTCAGCTCGCCTGAGCATCCACAGTGCTGGTAGGCAAAGTATATTTTTACCCATTACCATGAGTCAGAATAAATGTGATTCTAAACATAAAAAAAATCTTTCTGCCCGTCTATCTGACCACAATTTTCTACATTCATTAATTAACCCTCAGACGGTACACCTATAAAACTTACGTTATTGGTACACTGGGTTAGGGTAAACCAGTCCGTATTCTTTTTTAAATATCTCGGTTTCTACGTCACCAATTTTGAAGTTTTTTTTTTAAAATGCAATTTCAAAATCTCAGAAATCCAATAGTGTACATATGAAAATGAAATAAATATTTTTTTTATGTTTTTTTCAAAAAATTTTTTTTTTTTAAAAAAAAGTAAAAAATCACTTTTTTCAAATAATTATAAAAGTTGATAAAGATGAATTAGAAATTTTTTCATCCATGGTTTCGGAAAGTTCATGGGTCATGATTTAAAGAAAAAAATACGGAAAAACTATTTGATAAAAAAAGTTTATTTTTTTGACAATGTGAAATTCCTCTGTTTTACAAAAAGGATATATTGAAAAAAATGAAAAGTATACAAGAAATATTATTATAATAGCAATTTTTATCATTAGAAGATATCTTCCAAAGTTGGTTTTTTATAACTTTCCAATATAAAGAATTTAAACAATATAACTTGAGCATTCGGTACAAATTTTAGCTGTGTGTTCTTGACACATTGATTTTTTACAATGTAAACAGAAGCGAAGTGTTTTGCGATCAAGACGGTAATCGCAAAATGCACATCGCTTTTGCTTCTCCAGTTTATTATCACCAATCGCATAGCGAGGATCTTGATATTCGGGAAATTCATCAGGAGGAGAAAATTCTTCAATTTGCAATCGTAAACTTAATCTCAATGATTTGAGAGTTAAACGATGTGCAAAATGAGGCTTGATGAGAGCAATTGCTAGTTCATGAATGAACTCTGAGCGCTTTTTTAAACCATTCTTCTTATTTAAATTATAAAGAATGCAACTATTTACATTTGATTGGTCCAACATTCCGAAAAAAATTCTCAGAGGCCATCTTCTACATTTTCGCGAAACAGAATAATCATGACACTTTTTATCGAAGCTATGAGTGCCCCCTTTAGTTTCATTATAAAAAAGGACGATTTCGGGTTTGTTTTTTTCTTGGTCAATTTTGTCTGTTCACAATAAGGAAGAAAGAAGTAAAACTATTTTATTTTTTTTCGGATTGTATGAAACAAGAGTCTTTCCATCATTATGACCGAATTGAGCAATTTTACCTATTGGAGGAATTTTTTTAAAATCATAAGGAATTTCACGTTTATTCTTACGAATAGTTCCTACAACAGTAGTATTAAATTCCTTTTGCATTCTTTCAACGATTGGAACAGAGGTAAACCAATTATTATCACACGTGATATTTCTGCCAGTGCCATGAATTGGTTCAGATAATTTTCGGACATAATAAGATGGAATAGCTTCTTGGGGTTCCTTATCAACTATATTTCCAGTATAAGGAATAGCATTATACATATAGTGTGTTGGCGCATCATTCATCAAAACTATTTTTAACCCATACTTATCAGGTTTGGCTGGGAGATACATTCGAAATATACATCGGCCTCGATATGATAACAGCTGTTCATCTATAGTCAAATTAGAGTGGGGCTCATAATACTTAAACAATTTTCTATAAATATATCCCATATTTCACGTACAGGGGCGAAACGATTATTAGATTTACGTTGTAAACGTGTACTTTTATTGTCGAATCGTAAATTAGACATTAAAAACACAAATCTTTTTTGTGACATGGTTAACCTAAAAATTGACATACCATACGGAGACCATAAATTATCAGAATTTGTCATATTTAGTTTCTGTAAGCCACTAAAATATAAGAGTCCAATTAACGCATTAATTTCTACATTATTTGTTTCACAATGAAAACTTTGTTTCCTTTCGATATTTTCTAAATTTCTAGAAATTTCTTCATTAGTATGCATCACAGTAATATTCAAAATTTCGTCAGTGAATAACAATGACCATACTCCAAATGGTGTGTGTTCGTTGAGAACCTCACCTACAGGTGAAGAAACATGTGTTGTCTTAGAACGACGCCCTCTAGTTTCAGGCATAGTTTTATGCCATTTGTAACCATCTTTATTTCTGAAATAAGAAGGTCGACCCCTTCCTCTACATTATCTTCTGTTTCGCTTTCACTGTCACCAAATTCATCGTCAACATCTTCAGGCTCGAATACTTGATTCATTTGTGCAGCTAAGCGTACTGATGCACGTGTTTTCATTCTAAATTATTAAAAAATATATGTTTAATTAACTTTGTTTTAAAACTTTAGAATAAAACATTAAATAATAAAATCAAAGTTTGAAAAAATAAGAGATTTTCTCGAATATATTTACTACAATATAAAGTATATGATTACTTACCTGATGTGAGTTTATTGCACAAAATTTATAAGTTTATTGCTCAGGACTTATGAGTTTATTGCTCAGAATTTGCTACCGTTAAAGGCACACTGGATTACCCACACCCACCTAAAATGTTGCTAGTTGTGACGTCCGCACACGATGAGCTCTTTCAGCATACTGATACCTCAAGAGTTTAGTGAGACAGTTTAAGATTTTTCACAGATAAGGTAGATGGCGCTTACAGTGCTCATACATAAATTCCGCACAATTCAAAAATGCACTGGTTTACGCTAACCCAGTGTACCGTCTGAGGGTTAATAACTACTTTGCCAAATTATATAATTCAAATAACAATTCAGTTAGCAACCGTTGCTATGGTAATGTTTCCCTTAGCAGCCGCTGCTGTGTTAACAATTTCCGTACCAACCGTTGCTATGATAAAAATTCCGCTTAGCAACCGTCGCTATGTTAACAATTTCCGTAGCAACCGTTGCTATAGTAAAAATTCCTCTTAGCAACCGTTGCTATGGTAAAATTTTCCTTAGTAACCGTTGCTATGATAATATGCCCCTTACCAACCGTTGTTATGGTAACAACTTCCTTAGCGACCGTTGCTATGGTAATATTCCCCTTAGCAACCGTTGCTATGGTAAAAATTCCCCTTAGCAATTGTTGCTATGGTAACAATTTCCTTAGCAACCGTTGCTATGGTAATATTCTTTTTAGCAACCGTAGCTATGGTAATAGTTCTCCTTAGCAACCATTGCTATGGTAAAATTTCCCTTAACAACCGTTGCTATGGTAATAATCCCTTAGCAACCGTTGCTATGGTGACCATTGCCGTAGCAAACGTTGCTATAATAACCATTCTTATAGCACCTCCATTAACTATGCTTATTTGCTTAAATATGACATATGGGAATATCTCAGCTTCTAATCAATATTTTCTAATTTTCTAACGTGATGATTTTAATTTGGGACAGTAGAAAGTACTTTGCCAAGTTTCAACCTAATCGGCTAAATAGTTTTCCAGTGATGCCCGAGCAAAGTTTTGTGCGGACAGACAGACAGACAGATAGACAGACAGATAGTCAGACAGATAGATAGAATTTTTTTGCATTTTTGAAATGCTTGTGACTAACAACGAATAATTATAACAAAAATGTAATATTTGGTGCAATGTACAGACAATACTCTGATTTTATTTATATAAATAGTCGAATCGGACCACGAATCACCGCCTTTAATAAGTGAACTATTGCAAAAGTTTTACGGCATAAAGTATATGTCGACTACAGATTTAGCAACAGGATACTGGCAAATACCTTTGCATATACGTAGTCGACAGTATACGGCTTTTGTTTACGGTTCACGAATGTATCAATTTTGCCGGATACCATTCGGATTGAAGACGGATGGTTCGGCATTAATTCGAGCACTAAATCGCACTCTTGGAAACAGATTCAGGGAACTGCTTACAATTTATATCATTGATTTTTTGTTGGCAACCGCCGGCAGCTTTTTCGATCATTTACATAGATTGGAGCTAATTTTTCAACTATTACAGGAAAAAAACTTTACTTTAAAATTAAAATACTCTACATTTTTTAAAACAAAATTTATATTTCTCGGATACGAATTATCTACGGATGGTATTCGTTCCCTTCTCTGATAAACTTGAGAATATTCGTAATTTCTAAACGCCAAAAAATCAAAAGGAGCTTCAGTCATTCTTAAGCGTGTATACTTTTTATCGACAGTTCACGGTGGCTCATGCGAAATTGATTGACTCTTTTCGGAATATATTAAATGAAAAAAGTATTTGGGAATGGAACCATGATAATGAAAAAGCATTTTTTGAGATGAAGGCTGCATTCGTTGATTGCGCAACAAAGTTGCGAGCATATCTTCTCGGTTGTAAATTCAGTATCATAACGGACCACAAAGGACTGACATTCTTAAATACCACACCATACCTGAACTCGCGTCTTATCCGGTGGAGTATAGACAATATGACTTTGAGGTCACTTACTGCAGAGGGAAGGATAATTTGGTGCCAGATTTTTTTAGCCGTAACCCTCGTGGAATTTTTGAGAATGTCCAGCCCCAGATTCTGTCGATCGATGCAATAGAAATCGAGAGTGATTCGGAGGAGGTTCAATATTCTTGTAATGCGATCGTTTTCGAGGAGGATTTGGCTAATTCGTTGCAAGGTTTAAGTGAGTTGCAAGGCAAGGATTCGAATATAAAAAAGTTAATCGATATCATTAGGTTTGAGGACGCGTCAGAGTTTTATATTATGCACGACGAAATATTATTTCGCAGGGATAAGTTTCTGGATTTGTGGCAGGTCGTAATCCCTGATTAGTTGACTACCGCGCTAATGGACTGTATCCACTCGAAACTAGGGCGTCCGGGTGTACACAAGACGAGTATGTTTTTTAGGCAGCGATATTACTAGCAAGGAATGAGCAAGTATATAAAAAAGTGCGTTGTAAGTTGTGATCTTTGCCAGAGGGTAAAGTACGTGAATTTTAAAATGGAGGGTACGTTTAATATGGTGCGTTCTGTTGGACCACGTGACTTGGTTTGCGTTGCTATTTCGGGCCTCTCCCACTGTCGACAGAAGGTTTACAGTACATTTTTGTAGTCTTGAAAGTATTTACAAAGTACGTAAAACTCTATCCTATTAAAAAAGAGACTATACAAATTGTATTAAAAAAGATCTGCGAAGTCTATATTACAGAGCTGGGTAAACCCAAAAGAATTTTGGCGGATCATGGGACTCAGTTCGCGTCGCCAAAGTGGGTAGAAAAGTTGCGCGAACTTGAAATTGAAGTCATATACTCATCCATCAGATATCCAAAGAGCAATCCGGTTGAGAGAACTATGAAGGAAATAGGTCGGATGTTTAGAACGCTCTGTTTTTCGGCGTGAAACCAAAAGATCCAATAGAAATGATTATAGATTTTCCAGAAACGAAGTCTATATCTCATGATGCTAAAATAGTTTTTGCCCGAGAAAGAATGCAAAATAGTTTCGAGAGTCGAGCCAGAGCTCAGAAATTGGTATCAAAATGCGCGTTAAAGGAAGGCGATTGGGTTCTCTTGCACGTACCGAAACAATCGGATGCTATAAAAAAAGTTACCAGGAAGTTCTTCCATTTGTATTATGGACCATATGTAATAACGAAAGATTTGAAAAATAATGCGTATGAGTTGAGCGACACTGGTGACCTAAATAAAAACATCGGTATTCATAATCGATGCAATTTAAAAAAATATTTCACCCGTGAAGAAGTTTGAATTGACTGTTTAGTTCCAAAAATAATGCATTGTATTGATAATTGTATTAGTGAATTAAGATGAGCTATCTTGACGATTTTGGGACTTACATAATAACTAAAAAAATTGGTAATCATAATTAGTTTGTGCAGGAATTGATTCGATGTATAATGTAGGTATTCGACGGAGGATTGAAGTGTGATTGTGAATTTTATATTCTATTAATGTATAAATGTAAAGATAATAGCAAAAATAATTTGACTGTGTAATTTTAATTTTGGTTAAAAGTATAGAACCACAAATGCCACGATCACTATAGATCAGGTGCGTGCAATTTAAATAGATATAAATTCCACGCAAGAGGGGCAATGAGGCGGTGGCCTTCCTTCCTAGAAAAGGAGTCAGCTAGGCCAGTGAGTTGTCTCGTACCGTCAAACTTCGCGTTCAGAAATAGTATTCATAAATGGGGAAAATGATCAATTAATAGTGAAGATCAAGAGTGAGCATGCAACTAATGGGCATTATTGGCGAGGCAATGGTGGTGGTTCTCGGGTTCGCTGTCGGGGCCTTGTGGTGTGGTTCGATTAATCATTGATTGAACGACAACCCTTGGGACTAGCTGAGGATCTGCGCCACCATCTAAGCACTCGCCGAGGACGCTTAGAGGTTAGTTATTTTTATGTTCTCAAAATTAAATCAATGTTTGATATTTTTTTTTGAACATTATAAAAAAAATAAGAAATGTTTTGTTTAATTTGTATTTAAAGTGTGGCGTTTATTGTGGAGTATTGTTCCTCTTTGAATAATGATTTAACATGTCATGACCTGGCTGTCTATCTAAAAGATCACTCAAAGGTTGAAAGTTTAAGAGTCACAGAATCCGGAAATTGGATCTAAATAAAGAAAGCTGTCGATATTAGGACCTTCCGACTACACCTTCACTGCGATCTGCAAGGCAGGCCACCACCTCGAAAAGTAAGTCCCAGTTTCTCGATAAGTACTACTAAATTCAGAATTGTTTAATCTATTCAAAAGAACTCCGTGTAATTTTGAATGATAGACGATCAATCGATCAATATGTATTGTCTTCTATTTGTTGATATTTGTAAAGGTTTATAACAACATCTTATAGATTTGACAGTATAGCTGAATTCATTCGTTTCACTTTGAAATTCAGTTATAATTATATTCATTATTTATAAAAATCATTTTTGTATGTAAATCATACTGATATTTCAGTAATTTTCTTGTTCATATTGTGTTTAAATTGAATTTTAAACCTCAATGTAATTAGCATTGTGAATGTACGAAAGAGATTATAGATGACGTCATCTCGTTGCTAATGACTTGTATATTATTTTCATTGTACGATAGTTTTTACGTGATTAAATCAAAATTTCTGTAATTCCCTTGTTTTCTTGAGAATCTCAACTATCATCTCTGATTTGCGAAAATTCTTTAAAGGAAAATTAAGCCTAGTTTTAGTTTTTTTGATAACACCGGCACACAAAAAAAATTTTGAATGCTGGGTGTGCCATGTGGCAGGTTCTCTTCATTAGGATGTATCTAAAGAGAAAAAAATTGTCCGATCAAAAAGTTAGTTCGTTTTATCTTTTTACAGGCAGGTTGAGGGGGGGGGGGG
>WNHD01004058.1:0-11724 GCA_011057455.1 Ganaspis sp. Gsp50
GGTCGAATTTACCTTATGGTGCGCTCCGCTCTACCCTCTTGTATACCTTCTTCTCGGGCGTGTAGAACTTCGGGACTAATTCTACATTATTTCTAAGAGCATTTCCTAGCAATTTACGTACAAAACAAAATTTTTATTTTTTGAAAATTGTTTGGAGGAACCTGGCCTTAATAAAGCACGACCCTTTTTCTTTAATTAAGATTCTCATTCCCTTGACACTGTCCCTTCTCTCTTTTTCTCTTTTCTTTTAATTCCAATTATCTTTAAACAAAATACCGATACACTAAAAGCATTTTAAGAGCTGCTGAATTGTCAACATTAGTCTAATAGATTTGCAAAATTTCCTCCCTCTTTTTTTTTATTTATTATCATTATAAAAATTTTTTTTTTCTTTTACTAAATATCAATTTATTCATACAATGCAGTAGCTGAAATTAGAGTCTAGGAATAACATTAGATACAGGACTATGGCAATGTGCAGGTTCACAACGAGGTTGCAATCAGACAGTCTTACCTTTAACATAACCTGTTAGACTGGTTGTAATTTTTGAGGTGGCAAGGTTGCGGCTCCTCCAGATTTATTATTTAGCGGAAGGTCCGTTAACAACAATAGAGGATCAGGATTACTTGTTGGTAGCAAGAGCACCTTGCCTTAAGTCGTCGTTGTTGGACGTAGATGGAGTTTCATCCTTCGACCTAACTGGATCCGTTGCGGACTCAATTGCACCCTTGCAATAATTTGTTTTTACTCCAGGCATAGAGTGTCTTCTTGTTGGATTCATGGTGGCGTGGATTTGAAACGAGTCTTCGTCATTGGTTCCTTTTGGAAACTGGATTATGTTGGCGAGATTGGTTGCATTTCTGTCCTTGGTTTTGCAGCCAATTGTCTGAATCAATCTAAAGGTACCAGACTTTAACTTTGAACGGCACACGTAAATAGCCATTATTATACCCAAGATAACCAGAGTTCCACAGGATCCGTAGACAAAAATTGTTTGTCTACCTCCTAGATGTCGTAGAAGTGCAAAATTTTGAAGTTTCTGCTCCAGACTATCCAAGGTCCTGGAGTTTGCTTCAAAGATCAACGACTCTTGATCCAAGGGTGATGAGTCATCTTTTATTGGAAAAGTAGACTCTGTCAACAAGTGACTATATTTGGCCAAAATAGGCGATAAGTTCATCGGGTTTAGGTGGAAGTCGGCTTCAAAAACAATCTTAGTTTTTCCACCCTGCGATGTTGTTGTAGGAATAGTTACTTCCTTTCCCTTAAGAGCACAGCCTGGGGCCAATTTTAGTATTCCTGTTCCTTTTAGAGTAATTCTTACGGGTGAACTGGCGTGACAAATGACGTGGAAGTTTTCCAAGGTAGGTATGGAGTAGATCCAGCTAGCTAGCGTTGAGATGGGTTCCCAAAAAGATTCCAAACTTGTTGTGATTCTGATGTCGCATCGTTTTAAGGCTTCCGTTCATGGTCTTACAAGAAGTGAAACTTCGCAGGATGGTCGCCCTTGGACTTCATATATGGGCAGTCCTATGCAGCGTCCACTTGCTTTGAGTCTGCATCAGAATTTTTCTTCATTAGGACTTGAAAATCTTCATGGAGTTTTTTCAATTGGATTCCGTGTTTTTGAACTTGTGAATCTAAGGTGTCAAGTTGTGACCTTACTATATGCGTCTGTTGCCCCACAAGATGAGAGAGGTTTGCTTGGGCCTCATTGAGTTCTTGGATCTTAGCATCGTATTTCTCTCCATCATCATACGTAAGTATTCCAGCGACTGGACCAGCGATCTTTCCAAGGAACCCAAACCAAGGGACAGCTGTTCTGGATCGGAATTGGGAGCCCATCAATTTAGGTGAGGATTTTCCTTTTTCTTCTAGCTCTTTAATCTGGGTTTCGAATTTCTTTTGAAGTTCTGAAGCCATTTCCCATTTATCTTTCCATTGAAAAAGGCTCACCCACTTATTACATGCTCTTTCCACAGGTGTACATAGTTTTTGGAGTTCTACTCTTCGAAGAAACAGGTCCTTAAACCGCCTCAATTGTCTTCCAACATCCAGGAAGATGGTGACTCTCCAGTTGCTGGTGGATCGCCTCATTTCACCGATATACTCGTAGTAGACTCCACTACTTATGTTGAGAGGGGTAATTTGGTAGTTTTGGTTGGCTGCTGGGCTGACATCACTCTGTATGGCTGGTGCTAGTACGAGGAGGAAGAAAATGGATATGGTTAAGACATTCTTCATCATCATCAACATCAACATCATCGACTGGATATTCTTCCTAAAAATTTTAAGGTTTTAGTGACATATAAGGACAGTAGGGGGGGGGGAGTAGTTACAAATGTGCAACCATGACCTTGTCTCGATGTTTCGAGAACCTTTCGCCCACTTCGTTTTCTAGGATCACATTATTGTTCTGTGTGAATCCTACAATAGTAAAAGGACCTTCGGCCCTTTTATCGAATTTGTTTACCCTAATCTCTTTGAAGACGTAGACCTGATCACCTAATTTGGCGGTTAGAGGTCGCGCCTTTTTATCGTATTGTTCTTTAGACCTTTCCTTTGCTCTAATCAAGCATTTTGCTGCAACATTTTGCATCTCATTCATGCGGATGATTAGATCCTTAAGGTAAGATCCATAGGTCTCAATTGCAGGCCCTTGTGGCAAGGAACTTGGGATTCGGGCCATACGGCCAAATATTAACTCATAAGGTGTAAAATTGGTAGCTTCATGAACTGAAGTATTATAATTAAACATGGCGAACGGAAGAAGACGATCCCAATCGTCAAAATCTTTCGCATAATGTTTAATATAATCCGTGAGTTCAATATGGCTTCTTTCCAAGGCACCGTTAGTTTGAGGTCGATAACCTGACGTCGTGAGTTGTTTAATTCCAAATATCCTTTCCAGCATTCTCATTAGGGAACTTATAAAACTTGATCCTCTATCAGTAAGGACACATCGAGGTGCTCCATAAACCGAAAAGAGGTGTGTTGCCACAGCATGGGCAATTGTTTTAGTCTCTATGTTGGGAATAGGAACGGCCATGCAGTACTTAGAGAAATTATCCTGCATCGTTAGGATGTGTCGATTTCCGTATGGAGTTGTTCTTAATTTTCCCACAGTGTCCAACGACACCTTATCAAAAGGCAGGGCTGGAGTGTCGGTAATCAACATAGGTTCTCTAGTACGTGCTCTAGTCAATTTATTCTCGAGGCAGCTTTTGCATCCTCTAATAAACTGCGTAACCTCATGTCGCATTCTTGGCCAATAATAACGTTCTCTAATCCTCAAATAGGTCTTATTTATTCCCTTATGACCTCCAATTAAGCTGGAATGAAATTCCGAAATTATTTTAGATCTTAGTTCCACAGGAGGCACTTCAATTTTTCCGTGGCAAAAAGTAATGATGGCATCACCACCGCGGAAAATACCTGTTAGAAGTTCCATCATTTCCGACTGAGGAACCTCGCCTAACAAATCTCCTGTACTCGCCATTTGACATGACGTCAAATTATTTACCTCAAGGACGTATCTTAGATTTTTCAATGCGTTAACTACGTCCTTCCAGCAAATTTCGTCAAAATGTCTCCCTTTTACTACAATTGAAAAAATCTTAAATCGACCTCGAGGAGTCACGTAGATTTGCCCCTTAATAGGTCTGCTATTGCGAATATCCAATATGTCAATCTTTTCAGTAGCAATCAGGAGTTTTGAGATTGCGTCTGTCGGTTCACAGTCTTCTGAAATGAAGTGTGCGTAATTGTCAAGTCTGTAAGTTAGCGGTTCAGTCCATTGATTAATCACGTTTGTGAAATTGTTATTGGTCTGGATGCTCGATTTCTCAGGGGCTATCTTCTCATCATCTGAAGATTCTTGGGGAGATACTGGTGACGGAGGGTCGCAATAGAGATCCGATAGACTAATAACCGTTCTTGTTGGGGGTTTGTTTTCCTTTAGAACACTATCATGTTTTATTGGCGACCGAAGGGGTACTTTATCTTCCTCTTCGCAAACCCCTGTTGGTTTGGATCGGAAGAAGGGTGTTGACTGTGCCTTTGGAAACATCAATGGACCTGGAGTGGTCAAATTTTTCGATGTTTCTGAGTTTTCATGCTCGGAATATTCGGTTACATCCGGGAGATCCTTGAATTGAACGACACTTTTTCGTTTCTTTGACGTTGGGCGACTCGTCAAAGGTGTTTCCTTTGGAGGGTTTGTAGTTTCTTTTGACTCTGGGGGCGAAAAACTCGTTCCTTCCTTCCGTGCAGCTGCACGATTTCTGTTGTAATTTTCTAGAAAGTTTGCTACTCTTGCTGCAAGGGCGTCGTCGAAATCGGAGACAGGATCTAAGGTCCTGAGGTAGTCAAGGTGCTCTTGATCATCCTCTCCGTCTGAGACGTATTGTCTTCGTGGATTAAGGTCTAACCCTTCATAATCCCAAAGCAGAGTGTTGTTAGTTGCTTCGGGAATTACAGTTGCCTTGCCAGCAACAGTAGTTTCAAATTTTTGTATAGAGTCGTTGACACCCTTGATCAGCTGGCCCTTGTTGTAGGGAACGTCTTTGGACTCGTCTTTGTCTGACTCTTCGGTTTCTTCATCGCTGCTATTAGTACGTCGTTGCCCTTCAATGACGACTTGATCCAGAGGTACTTGTTCTGCTTCTGATTCGGCTGATGAGGACGACTCTGGCTCAGGATCCATTAGAGCTCCTTCTCGGGCTAATCGGTCAGCATTCTCATTTCCAAGGATACCATCATGAGCGGGGACATGTTCCCAGACTACATCGAGCGGTTCTAATGCTTTTATCAGTCGTTCGTATGCTTCACGATTTTTAACCGGTTTGTTCTCTGTTGTCTTCCAGTCGTTTTGCCGCCATCTTGGTATCCAGTCCTTTACGCTCTGCACTAGGTATTGGGAATCTGTTTTAATTCGTAATCTTTGAATTCCTGCTTTTTGTGCTTGTCGAGCGGCTGCAGCTGCTGCTTCTATCTCTGAGGCATTATTAGTTTGTCGACCTTTATAACGATTTGAGATATTTAGGGGGTGATTAGGCCCAAACCAAACTCCGATTCCTGCCCTTGGACTTGCTCCTCCATTTTCACAACATGCGCCGTCCACGTAAACGTCTGTGTATGGATTGGATTGTGGGAAGTTCCAAGGATTTCTACTTTGTACTTCAGGGTTGGAAATGGTAGGAGTGGGGGGTTTGAACCGTAAGGAACTGGGTGGACAGTTTGGAAAGGCGCTGTGGCTAGCTCGGAAGACTGGTGGATCAGAGTCTTTACTGATTTCTTCTTCACTTGAAATTTCCTTTGACGATGAAGAGGAATCAGTGTAATTCGGGGTTTGCGAAATGACGGTCCTTTTTCGCTGCCTTAATCGGCCTGCGATGCAACTTTCGTCGGCGCTAGGAAGGGTTAACTTTTCTTGGGGTGTATAGGCTTCGTCATCTTTCTGTTTTTTAGGTTTGGTGGATTTTTTTGGTCTTCCTCCAGGTCTGGGGACGGTTTTTTTTTAACGGGAGGTGCTGGATGTTTTGTATCTTCTGATTTTCCAGTAGCCGTTCTGATGATCCTCCCGCTTTCACAGTCCACTGAGAAGACGAGATAGCTTTCTCAGCAACCTTCAATTTCGGTTGTGAAGGTAATTTGGTAGATTCTTTATGTGGTTGAGGTAGGGTAGGAATTGATTGATCGTTTTTAGGCTCCTTTCCCTCCTCATCCTTTTTAGTGATGGCTTGTGTTATTGGCAAAGCTCTGTAAAGTTTGGCCCTTCAGGGTTGGGAGATTCCCGTCCAATTTTGTTCACATCTTCCTTAGACACGACTGATTCTGTGGATGAAGAGAAGGAATCAGTCCATTCAGATTCTAAATTTTCGGCCTTGTCTGCTGGGTTGTTGGACAATGCTTCTACAAGTCTGTTGATTTTGCCTGGCTTACGCTCGAAATCGTATTGATAGTTCATAAGGCGAACTCTCCATCTATGGATTCGAGCTCCAGGGTTTTCGACATAGGTCATCCAATGAACAGGTTCGAAATCGCAAGCCAGGATAAATTTGCGACCGTAAAGGTATGGTCGAAAATGTTCCACAGCATATAAGACTGCGAGACATTCTTTTTCCTCCTTTAGGTAACGTTGTTCGCAATCGTTTAGTGTCTTTGAATAATAAGCCACGGGTAAGTCGATTCCATCTTTTTCTTGGGTTAGCATTGCACCCGCAGCTTGGTCAGACGCGTCACAAGTTAATTTGAATGTTTTTGCAAAATCTGGGTAACGTAAAATGGGTTCTTTACATAGGTATTTTCTTAGAATGGAGAAACTCTTCTTTTGTGGTTTTTCCCACTTCCAGGGAGCGTCCTTTTTCAACAATGTGGTTAGGGGTTTGGCTAGTTTAGCATAGTTCTTTATAAAGCGACGATAATATCCTGAGAGTCCCAAGAAACTTTTTATGTCTCTAGGATTATTAGGTTTTGGGAAATTCTTTATATCTGTTATCTTATTGGGGTTAGGTTTTACACCCCCTTCACCAATGATGTGACCAAGATAAGCTACCTCGGTTCTCAGGAACTCGCACTTATCGGGTTGGAGTTTTAAGGTTGCTTCCCGTAATCGTTTGAAAAGCCTACGTGCGCGCCTATCATGTTCTTCTAACTTTTCGGAATAAACAATAATGTCGTCTAAGTAAACAACAGCCTCATCATCAAGCATTGTACCTAAGACTTTGTTTAAGAGTCTCTGAAACGTAGGTGGGGCATTCTTAATGCCCATAGGCATTCGATGATATTCAAAATGACCATTACGAGAGGAGAAGGCGGTTTTGTGCCTATCTTCAGGGTGTGTTTCCACCTGATGAAAACCCATGGCAAGGTCAAATACCGTGAAATATCTAGCCTTTCCCAAGCGATCGTAAATAGACACAATATTTGGATGCGGAAATGCATCTCCAATATCCTTTTCGTTCAGCGCTCTATAATCAATTACCACTCTCCATTTTTTTTCGCCAGAGGCGTCAAGTTTTTTAGGTACAATTAAGAGTGGTGAGTTATAGGGCGAAGTGGAGTGTCCAATAAGGCCGCTGTTAAATTGTTTTGATATTTGTGCATCTATCTGATCAAGAGCCTCATTAGGCGATCGGTACTGTTTTTTATGGATAACCTTGTTATCGGTTGTCGGAATTCTATGCTGAATGAGATGGGTACATGTAAGTTTTTCCATATTTAAATAGAAAATGTCAGCAAAGTCTTCCGCCCATCCAAGCACCACTTTCCTTTCTTCAGGGTTTAAGTGAGAAAGGTATAAGGCGTTTTTTACCTTTCTGACCCTTTCGTCGTATGTCTGGTTTTCAATATTCGGTGGAACTTCGGCTTCAGAATCCGTAAATTCTTCACCAGGAAATTTGCAAAAGTCGAAAGGAATCAACTGCTGTGGGCCCAGATTGATGTCTATATCTTTCTCCGTAGTATTTATCGCCATGGCATGGCAAGTACCATTTTTGCTGGTAACAACAGCCTCACCTAAATAAAGACCTTTAGGAGTTTTAATCCAAGGAAGAAATCCTTTCCTTAACTCGGGATTGGTGCCATCAATTGATATGGGGGTTCTAGTTCTGGCTTTTATTCGCAGGATCCTAGAAAAAGGTTTGATTTCTGGTTTTTTCTGGTTCTTTACGGAGGAATGGTCGTCCCAGAATGCCATGTGTAGAAATAGGAAAATTGTTCCTAACCACTTGGAATTCTATGGATTTGTCAGAAATGGTCAGATTGATAGTCCCTAACGTTTTAACTGTGTGATCAGTAATTCCCGCAATCTCAATGCACTTATCTCTGACAAGTCTGAGCTCAGGATTCAGAGCGCACAGTTTAACTAAGTTTGTATCCGAACCCGGGTCCACAAGGAAACTCATTTTCTCATGCCTGAATTCCGGGGCATTCAGTTCAACTACTGGTGACTCTGGTTGAACGACGGGGGAGTCTTCGGTCTCGATTCTTGTTCTAAAGATCTTACCGAATTCTCTCCGAAGTGTATACTCATCTGACTCTGTTGGATAGGGCTCGGGACCGCGTCGGAGTCGCGAGTCTGTGTGTAGTTTAAATTTCCAGTTGGCGAGGGAGAATTTGACCTAGGGGGGTATTAATTGATTTGTGATCTTGAGGTCTACATTATTGCGTTGATTGTTGATATGGATGTTGTTGATACGGGTACTGCGGATGCACAGGTGAGGACATTGGATGCATAGGTAATGATTGTTGATTTGGCATTACCTGAGGTTGAGACACTGCAGACCTCCAAAACTGACCAAATTGTTCAGGGGTGATTTGAAACAAATTGGAACTTGTTTTCTGGTGTACTACATCAGATTCTATCTTTCTTCGTTCCTGACTTGCTACTCTATCCAATTGTTTGGAATAAGGACTAGGGGGGCGATAGCGTTCTTCAGTTCTCGTAATGTGGTAGGACGTACCTCTGGAGTTCTCGGATGCTTTTTGGCGCTCCTCCGCTCGAACAGCGTGCTCGAGGGCTTCTTCCAAATTTATTGGGTTCCTTGCGTCGACAAAGGTGGACATTTTATCAGGTAGCCCTTTTATAAACGAATCGAGGGCGCAGTCAATTACCGGTTGCATAATGATTTCGCTTTTGGAAGTTAATTGCGATCGACCTCCCTCCTTAGCTACAGAAAAGTTATAAATGATGGTTCTGCGGCTTCTGTTATAAAAACCGCACCATTCACCACGTCTTGTATGAATTCACGTAAGGGGGGATTTCGTCCATCAAACCTGGGGATGTGAAAGGTGCTCTGTTGTAAATTTAAACACTCGAGCGCAGAGGTCATGGCTGCACTAGTGTCGTTATTAATCGCCTGCTGCTGCAGCGAAATATTAGGGTTTTGAGTTGTTGGTGGCTGGTTACCACCATGGTTGCCACCACTTTCCTCCTGTTCGTCGTCGGACATTTTGACAACTGTATTAAATGACAATGAAGAAGAAAAAGAAACTCAAATGTTTTTCCCAATTACTACAGTCAAAAGATAAATTTCCCTTTTTGTTAGTCGTGATTCAGCAGAATGAACAACGACCACCACAGCAGAAAATATCTGTGAGTCAAGTTCTAGTTCACACTATCGGACTTACGATCTTACTTAAATCTACTCCAAGCTTAATCCTTGAAAAATCATCTCGAGTTCAGAGACAGATGTCTTTAACTGAATAGACCTATCACTTAGTATTCTTATTATATAATTATAAAAATTGGCCTTTACTTGCAAAAGTTTTAGTCTTTGCTCTAATTCTCTATTACGTTCACCAATATCTACGCATACATCTATTAAAGAGATCATTCGAAGTTGAAGTTGAACGATATACTCAGGGGAATTCTTAAATGCAATGCTTTTCCACTCTGGGGACATTGAGTGATATTAAAAGCTAAGCCTATTCATTTCCTCGATTAAAGAATCAATTTCCTGTTGACTTTCCGTTGCTTTTTTTTAGTTTGTTAACAGATCCTAGCAAATCGTCATTTACGCCTGATAACGTTGCTAACCACCGAGATAGGAAGTTTGCACGAGTTTCTAATATTTCGGTACTGCACCTTAAAGATAGATGGTAAATAGACAGAAATTTACAATATTCTTCAATGTTTTCTATTCTATCATTAATTTCTGTCCATTGATCTCTAGAGAAACCTGTTGGAATCCTGCTTAATCGAGGGAACATTTAAACTGTTCTTAGTTAATTCAGGAAGCAAGAATTGCCTGTAAAAACAATAGATCAACCACCACCGCGGAAAATACCTGTTCTGTGTTTTAATAATCCCTTTAATCTACAATCATAAGATCACTATCATACTCCTCTGTGGTACCAGAGTCGTGACTTGACGAATTGGGGTCTCGCCTAACTGGATCTTTATTGTGCCCGGATGTTCCTGCGGCAGGATTTTCCGGGTTAGCTATTCTTATATGATTTTCCTCTTGGAATGCTAATCTTCGAATATTTAGGGCTATCTCCACGTCTAAATCAATGACTTAATGCTCAACCGGCGTTTCAATAGCTGGTGTAATTTGAGGTGCTCGAATTTGTGGAACGACCCTGCAGATTGGTCGAATTTTGATTGGCCTATTCACTAGGTTGTGATAAATTTGTGCATATGGCGGGACTGGAATCGAAGTGAGCGGAGTTGCTCTTACAACATGTTTTCTTCCTGCTCGTTTCTTTCTCAATTTCTTTTGTGGTGGGGGGGCCGATTGCGAATTAAGAGGATCAGACATTTCGTCTCATAGTGAAAAAAAATATTGTTTCTTCAAGGCCTTGTGAGAACTCTCCTAAAAAAAAACTGCTATAGACGACGCTCCGCGCGTACGCGTTCCTATGCGGGAAGATTGTACTCACCCAGCGGGTCTATTTGAGCAAAATCAGAATAGTATAAAATACTTTATTCTGATTTTGATTTTTCTGATTTTTCTCTTCGACCCGCGCGAAAATTTCCAATCTTGCTGCACTGTACTGGCAACAGCTAGCATCAGTAATGATCCTTAAGTTTGTTTTATACTCGATGGATCATAACCCTATAGCAATCCTGACGATAAGAAAAAGTCACAATTCCATGAGCATTCAATATCATAAATAGGTGTTTGATTTATCTGTGAGTTGCTACAAATCTTCACAAGCCAGCGCGTACGCTTTCCTGTGCAGGAAGATTGTACTAGCCCAGCGGGCCAATTGAGCAGAATCAGAATAGAATAAAGTTTTTTATTCTGAGTCTCAAATCTCTTTGGCTCGCGCGAAACTTTCCAACCTTGCGGCACTGTACTAGTAACAGCGAGCAAGAGACGCCAACCATGTAAATCAATTAATTGATTTCGAGGGGTTAGGGTTTCATATCAACCTTCGACTAACAGATAATTCTTAAATATATATTTTTATTTTTATTGTTGTGCGATAGCAATTGAAGGATGTGGTCGGTCGGAAATTTCACCGAGGAATGGTCGTTCTGGTCAAGTATAGCAATTTACCTTATAAGGTAAATTGTTTCACACTCTCCAGTGTCGGAACGATAGGTTTCTATTTTGATTATAGGAATGTCCATTAAGGCAAGGATTCCGACTTCGTGGAGTCCTTCTCGTCCTATACTTCCTACGTCTGGTCCTGTTGAAAGTTCGTTGTAAGGATCTAATACAAAAAAGCAAACTTCTACTCCGTTGACTGGGAGATAGGCAAGTCCTACGTTCGCCGTATACTACGCCTTCGTCAGGGCCGCCCAAAATGGAGCAGTTTTCACTCAAAGCAGATTGACGAATAAAATTGTTTTGCCCATAGAAGTTGTAACGAGGATTTAGAAAAACCTAACAAAAAGTGTAAACAATACCTCTGAATCTCGACGAAGCCAGTTCCGTTTAAAAGTAGAAAATTTTGCGGTGGAAAACTACTCCGGAAAAAGGGTTCTCGACACACACCAAAGCATAAAACACTCCTTTCTTCTAATCACTGTCGACGAAATGTTGAAAAGGGGGGAACAAATGTTATCACAACACAACCTGTAACGAGAACGACCAGAAGACAGCATATGAAGACGACACGAAGCAACTGCAACACCCGGTGAAACTGTGATGACCTGGAAACTGCCGACTACCAGAGAAGCCAGGAAGACGGTTGCCACAAATATCTTGGGAAAACCTGATGCACCAAACACTCGGACCACAAACTGACACACACACGATTTCCTCGGA
>WNHD01004059.1:0-23449 GCA_011057455.1 Ganaspis sp. Gsp50
CTTCTGTTCACTTATACTGCTTTTATTTCTTGATCCACTTAAAACAACATTTGCGAATTGATTACTGCCATTATCATCTGAGCGCTTCGGGAACTATGATAAAGAATTGTTCATAAACATTGTGTATAAATGATTTCTCATTAATTTATGGTTGTATTCTACTTCCATCAGGTTTAATATTAAAATATAATGAAGTTGCAAAAGCAATAGCATATACACCACAATCAATAAAATTTATTTATTATTATTATTTTAACTTCATATTTAATATTCGGTTTTTAAATTACTAAAAGTCGAAAAATTGTGCGTGGTAAAATTTACCACGTTACAGAACATAATAACTCTATACTAAATTTCATTAAGATAGGTCAAAGTATTCTCGAAATAGAAAATCCACAAAAAACGACCAGACACATATACACACCTAATATGGACATTGGCTTTAAACTTCGTATATATATACACTTTTTGATGAAAATGATTAGATTTAGACTATTTTTGGAAAAAAGAAAATCGTCACGATTATAATGCTTCTTCTGTAAGGAAGCAAAATTAAATGAAAAACCATAGAAAACAAAAAATTGTATACTGCAATTAGGTTAGGTTTACTGATTCTGATATCTAGTGAATGAAATCCGCAAACTCTAAAGATTTTCACAGTTGTTTGTTCGCTTATTTCTATAATAGATTAGTTTAGAATTTAAGGTATTATAGTCTCCTGGATCTTTTTGGGATATTCTGTTCTAAGGGTATTTAAACATCTTTTACTTTTATATATGATAAAGAACACTTTATTTTTATGATAACGAAATTGTTTTGCACATTGAGATTTTAAGTTATTTTCAAAGACTCTAAAATGTTTTCTAGGTGATCAGTAATTTTTAAAATTTTATGATGAATCCATCCAGTTAGTCCAGATCCCATTCCAGTAAATCGGATTGGCATTGGGATCGTTTTTTACGTTGCTAGCTGGGATTGCAGTTTTTTTGTAGAACAAAATATCTTCTTCTAAAGATCGCAATGTATTTGGATAAACCTTAGCTAGGTTTACCCTCTCACAAGGATCTTCTGTGATATTGAAAAGGCAAGGCGATTCTATAGGATTGCAAAACACCTGTAAACAAATACGTTGGTCTTTTAATATTATCATCACATTGACGATATACGACAGTATTATCATTATATACATGTAGTAGGCAGAACCAACTACTATTTTGAAATTCTCATGATATGCAATTATATAGATTATATCACACGATTAGATACAAAATAGTTTTCAATCACAGTATTGAATATTAAAAATGAAAACTAAAAATTCGTTTACAATTAAGTATACAAACCTCATCTTGGGCACTGCAGACCAATTCCGCTTCTTTTCGCAATTGAAGAATGATTTCAGTTGTTAAAATTTTTAAATTTATATCATCTTTTGTAAAGTTCTTCCCCCCGTGTATGAAATTAGGGGAAAGAGCAATTCCTGTTACACTGTTCAGAACATCTAGAGGATTGTATTTTGGAGAAATCCCTTCGGCTTCAAATTGTTTGGGCCTTCCGGTTTCACCGTACCATAAATCTCCGTTTTTCCCTGAACCTATTACTAATTTAAAATCTCCACGACGAATAGCTGCATAATTAGTAATCTCGTCAATATTAATCAGAATCTCAGACCGTGTCTTATTTTCTTCTTCCCCAACCAAACTAGACCACAAATCTGTTCCGTCCATTTTTCCAAGATACTTGTAATCGAAACCTAGTCATATAATTTAATTCCTTAATTTAAAACTGTCATAAATGATTTGCGATTGTACAAAGTCTTGAATTAGATGTTAAAAATTGAAACATTAAACATTGTGACGTGGTTTCTGGATTAAACCAATCACAAAAGTAGGTTCCTCACGGTGGAACCGAAAAACTACTTTAAAATGTCATGTTTCGCGTAATTGATTAATATTTTTATTTTCGAGGCCAAGCTCGGAATCAACTTACTTTATTTTATTTATAAATATATCCCGTTGGTGAATTTATTATTTCCATAAATTTATTGTAATTATGAATTCATTGTTTATTTTGGAAAACTGATATTGTATCTTGTTTAAGCAAATTATTGTACTTGCCATCTACTGAATATTCTTTAAGAAAAACAGGAGATCCGTACTTTTTAAAGAATTGTATTTGTAAACTATTTAGTTAGAAATTGTCGTAACGCGGTCAGTCGGCAAAAAGAATACCCAGGATTTACCAGTCTACATTTCGAGTCTCGAATTTGGATTTGAATTAACAAGCAAGGATTCACGGCTCAGAATCGAGAGGTAGCTCCATCTGGTGAAGCTTACGCTCACTAGCCGGCAGATTTCGTGACGAGCACACCTTCCGGTGCGTGGCGAGAACGAGACGAGAGGATGCCAGTTCGAGTTTGGCGATCACGAGAACAACACTCGAAGTTCACGTGTGATATAAAACCGTTTCTAAGATAGAAGTTCCAGCAAATGGAGTTCCACAAGATCCTGATGAAACTCCAAGGTTAGTGGTCTGCTACTCCAGTCATTTTGTTGGCCATTTTCGGTGTCGACCGTACCAAAAATCAGATAAAATCCGAACGGCGTGGGCAGCGAGGACGCCGCCATTTGTAGACGCCAACCGGCAGACCGGTTTTGCAACTTTATTTTGCTTTTGTTAAGAAATGCTGGATTCTCCGTCTACGAATTTTGTGTTAAATAAAGTCTTTCACTTTTTCAATCGGAGAGAAACCGCGTTTCATTGCTTTTAGAGTATAAAATCAATGCAGTGCCTGTCAACCTCTTGCCTGTCAACCTCTTTTCCCCTCTCATTCGGCGGAACCGACGATTCTTTTTCTAGTCTCACGCTCGACGTGGAGATAGCCATGTAACGTTGGTGCCGATTGTTGCTGTCGGAGTCCGGGTAGATTAATAAACAGGCTTCGATGGAAAATTCGTGAGCTTAAAGTCTGGAGCTCACGAAAACCGGTGATGGCGCTGGCAACGTCCATTTGGAAAACCATTTTTGTATTGTTCTTTCTCTCTCTAGTCTAGAGAGAGACAGAAGGAAGCAACATACTTAAAAACACTTTCTGGAAAATTGATTACCTGCAGCGGATAGTAAAGTTGGAACCCAATCAACAATGTGAATCAAATTATTTGAAACACGGCTTGGATTTTTAATTAAAGGACTCCAAAGGGCGGCAACTCCGTGAACTCCACCTTCCCAAGGGCTGCCTTTTTGCTGAAGATAAATAATTGACAGTAATTAGTATTTCAGAAACCGACAGGTCTCTCATTGTCGGATCAATTTTGTCCTACGATTATATTTCGAGAAAGTTATTTGTATATCAATTCGTCCTTTTAGGTACATTTCTTGAATATAAAAATTTGTTCCTGATGCCGAAAAGAAATTCTTGCGTAGGGTTCTTATGCTTGAGCATCAAGAAAAATTTTTTCTTTATTCGAAACAGGATCGAATACATACCCCACGTAAAGGGTAATTACTACCCCGATTACTGTGAATTCCCATTGTTGGAGCTCCATTATCGGACAAAAAGAGAATGATACTATTATCGAGCATGTCGCGTCTTCCTAGAGCTGCAACGACTTCTCCAACGCTGTGATCCAATTTCGATACCATTGCTAAACAGTAAAAAAAAATTAAAAAGTTTTAAAATTAACCAGAAACTAAGAAATTACATGAAATCAGGTTGAATAACTCAGGTTATTAAAAAA
This sequence comes from Ganaspis sp. Gsp50, assembly GCA_011057455.1. Taxonomy (NCBI): domain Eukaryota; kingdom Metazoa; phylum Arthropoda; class Insecta; order Hymenoptera; family Figitidae; genus Ganaspis; species Ganaspis sp. Gsp50. Next base: position 3,735 of record WNHD01004059.1, read on the forward strand.
AAAATAAATCAGGTTGAAATAACACTGTTGTAAATAAAGAAACCTGCGTAAGTTCTTCTCTCAGCGTCCATGATGTACGAAAATTTGGCAATTTCTTCATCCGGAGCTTGAAAGGGATTATCTTCATTTCCCGTGTGGGCTGCTAAGTGAGCCAGATAGAGAAACATCGGATTCTGCTGATCATGATTCTCAATCAAATGAACTGCTTCCTCGGTAAATAAATCCGTAGAGTACTTTCCAGCTCATGTTTCTTCTCATATCAAAGCCCCGATATTTTTCAAGCTATTACAAAAAAGTTGTTTTTTTGTATCGATTAAAATGACTAAAATTGATGTGAAAAAGATTACAATCAGCTAGATTTTTTATGTATCTAGATTACTGACCGTTGATTGAACAATGTGAGAATAATAGTCCTGAAGACCGTTCCAGTAGCCAAAGTGAGAATCAAATCCTCGAAAAGTTGGTGTGTACTCTTTCTGATAATACCCTAGATGCCATTTTCCGACTGCGTGGGTTTTGTACCCAACTTCTTTCAAATACTGAATTATTTTTAGAACAAGAACAGAAAGAGACATTTTTAGAGTGAGGACAGAAAGAGAAAATAGTAATAAATTGTTAGTTTAACTAAATTAGAGTTAGAATTTATTTATTTTATTCATTTATTTTTTATTTAGAGTTAGAACTCGAAACGTATTTACTTGTATTCGAATTTCGGACAGAAATAATTCATCTAAGAATGTTTCTTCATCCGACACTATTATTTAAGTGAGTTTCTCATCTATTAAATTGAGTCCCCTGCTTAAGAAATTGCGCAGGGTGACATCTAGTCTGTTTTACCGACTCATTATAGATGAGAAATTCATTTGGAATAAGAAGAATAAGTAATTCTTTAAAAAAGGCATTTGAGTTTAATAAAGATTGGAACCAATGGAAATCGACAGGAGAGAATCTAGAAAAATCGTAATGAATGAGAATAAGAACAAATGAGAACAAAAACAAATGAGAACAGAAACAAATGAGAACAGAAACAAATGAGAATTGGAAAGAAAGGTAATTAAAAGAAATAAAAATGGTAGCGAAAGAAAATCTTGTACAAGAAAAGAAGTGTACAAATGTTAAATAATCATGTTAAATAATAATTCACGTTTTTTAATAAATAAACACGAATCATTGTCATGTTTCCACATTCCTTTTGTTTACTAAATATTTTTTCAACCACATTTGCTTGTACAATTTTGGACAGAAAGTCCATTTTTAAGAATGTTCATTTATCCGACACTAATTGTCACCAAGTGAGTTTCGAGTCTATATTGTATTCCCTTCAGAGGTTAAGAAACGGAACGGAACGTAGTGCCATCTGACCTACTTTACCGACTAAACACAGATAGGAAACTCACAATGAAAAAACAGATATACAAACATTTCTTAAAGCTGGAAAGCTTTAAGCATTTTTTAAAGCCATTTAAAGAAAATTGAAGCAGAAAAAGAAGAATGAAAATTGGGATTGCGTAAAAATTTAATTCAAGAAAATAAATAAAAGCATCAATACATTTTTCGGTCAAACGAAAATTTGCGCATAAAGTTTTTAATGGCAGAAATAATCATTCTAATTAAATTCCAGTGAAATTAAATTACTTTAAATTATCCTATTATTATTCTTTTAATATCTATTTATATTTTTCACCTCCGGGAGTAGTTTTTCACCGAGAGGAAGCCCTCTCGGTTCTGGTTCAAAAAGAACAAGGTGTTGCATTCCCATATGAATTGGATATTTTCCAGTTAGAAGTGAAGCTCTGCTGGGGGTACATAATGGAGCAACGTAATGATTATTTAGAATTAAACCATTGTAGGCAAGTGCATCACATCCCTGTTTTAATAATATTGGTAAATAATTAAGAATACATTTTAATTAAATTGACTCAACTTACTAAATCGTCAGCTAAAATTATAACAATATTAGGCCTAATTGTTTCATTTCTCAAATTGTTTGCATTTTCCATAGAATTTTTAAAATGAGCTTCATTCTCAAGACATAAACTGAATAACAATACTAAACACAAATGTGGTGCAGGAAACATTTTTTCAAACTACACACATGATAAGATTTAAAAGCCTTTTTATAAACTAATTTCGGCAGATAAGATAACACTTTTTCTTTTTTATGTTAAAACTTAAAATATATTGTCAGTAGTTCTGAAAACGATTGTTAGAAATGTATTAATTAATTCAATGGATTTAGAACTAAATTCTAAATCTATTGAATTAAAATTCATTTTTGATCGATTGAGGAATTGAGTTGGAATTTTTTAATCAAAAGTATAATATGTGAGCTCAAGGTATTGGAACTAATTATAATTTCAAATAAAAACACAAAGTATTTAATCGTATTGATTTAATATTCTTTACATCGCAAGTGCTCTTAAAATTATATTTACAAATCGCACGACTGTTTCTTAAATTAAAATCCAAATTTCTACACTTCGTGGCCGGAATTCATTTCATTTGTGGAAATTACAGAATACTTGATTTCCAAGCATGATTTCCAGTTCATCATTTTTAATTTCCATCATCGACTAGCGGAATACATGAATCAACGACGGTATTTGAATAATATCATCGAGATCAAAACCGCAAGTCACGAGGTTCGCGAGAGTTGACTTAGAGGCATTACAATCTTGAAATCTAATTTTCAAATGGAATCGATTAAAAAAATCCGTTCCTAGTAGTCTCCGTCTCCTATTTTCGACCTCGAGAAAAGGATTCTAGGGCTTTTTCATCGCACGAAACATAGCAAATTTTAATACAAGTAATCCGATTCTTCGCAAACCTCTTGCCTGTTGGTCAGTCAAGATTTTTCGCCACGTCCTTTAATGAGTGGATTGCTCTGAAAGATGTCAAATCATTTGCCCTGCGGGATATTTTCTCTTGCTCGAATTTTTGAAAAGACTTTTTCGCACAGTTTAGACCCACCAGGACAAACATTCCTACTATCAAAAGTCCAAAGATGATGGCAATTATGGCTATTATAATGCCCTGTCCAGAAACTTCTCTCTTTATGGAAGCCTTGGTTGAAATGGTATCTCTCCAGCTGATCCAGGTCTCGTTCCAGTTGGCAGGATTAGCCTTTGGGTCGTTTTCCACATTACTGGCTGGTTTCGCAGTAAAATTGTATTTTACTAAAGCCTCTTTCAAGTGTTTTAGCAACTCTGGATGGACTTTTGCCAGGTTGACTTTTTCGCACGGATCTTCTTTGATGTTGAAAAGACAGGGGGAATCAAGAGGATCACAGGGAACCTGAAAGAAGAATTTCATTCTTTCTATTTTATTCTATTCTATTACATTTTTACTTTATTAAATTCTACAACCCTCTAACGCAGGCTTGAGCAAAACGTGCTCTCAGTGGACTCTCGAGCGGAGATGACGTTCCCCCTCCACGCGGCATCACTTTCTCCCGACTTACTGCTTCACGAGTCAATCATTGGCGAGTGCGGTAAGAAGGGGAAAAGTGCCGGTGCGTGGAAGGGGAATGTGATCTCCGATCGAGAGTCCACTGAGAGCACGTTCTGCCCATACCTGTTCAAGTGTATAGTGAAACACAAAATAAAAAGACCTCATTTTCTTTCTGCATGCTGCAGTTCAGTTCAGCTTGTTTTCTCAAATTGATAATAGCCGATGGTGTAAGGATTTGGATTTTAGATTTTCCGTTCACACTTTTTGTCTCTCGGAGTTTTCGGATTTCATTGACTTGTTTGGAAGTGATGGATCCAGAGAAGGCAATTCCTGCTTTGCTGTTCAGAACATCCTGGGGATTGTATTCCGGAAGACAGCCTTCGGTGTCTTGCTTTACACGTCTTCCGGTTTCTCCGTACCAGGAGTTTCCGTTTTTGGTTGAACCAGATATGTACTTGAATTCTTTTATACGAATCGATGCGTAATTTGAAATCTCATCAATGTTGATTAGTACTTCGGTTCGTGGATTACTCTTTTCAGAAACGAGTGTTGGCCACAAATTTATCCCATCAATTATTCCAAGATCAATGGGATCGAAACCTGGTTTTCAAAATGGAAATTCGGTGTTTGTATTTGGTTTATAAGTTTTGGATGAAGGGTGAAAAAGTTGGTGTATTTATATTTAAATACTTCAGAATAATTTAAGATCATTTAAGATAATTTGGAAAATGAGTAACATAACCTAATAAGTAAAAAACCAAGTTAAGGCGTTTCAGTTTTGCAAGGCCGCTTAGACCAATATAAAGAAATAGTTTCCTAAGTATATTATAAATTTGTATTAATTATTTTTAAATGTTTTAAAGAAAGAACAAATCAATTCAGTTATGAACATTAATTTAAAATTTTTGTAAATTAACCTCTAAAGACAAATAAATGTTACAGCTTTTGAATCACTAAACAAATTTTAGTAATTCAAAGACAAAGATAATCTAAAACAACTCTATCTTAATAATGTTTAAAACACATTTGAGAAAATCTGATTGTTAATATTTAATAATTTTATCGTCTGAAAATAACGCGTGAAAGCAGGCGTGGTAATAATAGCAGACGATTTGAATCACCAAACCCATTTTAATAATTCAAAGACAAAAATAATCTAAAACAACTCTGTTTTAATAATATTGAAAAAAAAACTGGAGAAAATTTGATTATGTTTGTTGATATTTAATAATTTTATGGTCTGAAACCAGACGGTCTGAAATGACATTTGGAAGCAGGGGTGGTAATAAGATGGTCTGTGTATCGGATTCGAACAGAGTTGGGAACGCAATCAACGTAATATACCTAGTATACGTAATTTACGTTGTTTACGTATACTATATGCGCGCATGCGTCTTCGGCTTCATCTTCTGGATTTTCTACATATTTCCTCACCTTTTTTTACACGCGTTATTTTCGAACGATAAAATTATTAAATACCAACAAGCATAATCAAATTTGGTCATGCTTTTATGTGCAATATTAAAATAGAGTTGTCTTAGATTATTTTTGTCTTTGATTTATTAAAATCGGTTTGGCGACTCGAAAGTTATAACAATTATTGGTTTGAAAAGGTCAAATTACAAAGATTTTGAATAATTGATAACTGGATTGTTTGGTCTTTTCTAAAGAAACATTTAAGGAGAAATCAGACAAACATTGGAAAAGAGGTTATGTTCGAGTGTTATATTTTACTTTTTAAAATAGAAATAAATATTTAATGTGAATTTTTTCCACAGGCAAACATTAAAAAAGAGGTTATGTTCGAGTGTTATATTTTACTTTTTAAAATAAAAATAAATATTTAATGTGAATGTTTTTCAGACAAAAGGTGGCAAATCTATTTTGGAACAAAATGAACCATAAAAATTAAAATTTGAACAATAATTACAAAAATTCGACTGTTCAAACAAAGCTACAGAAACTACAAATTTTGTTTGAACAGTCTATTTTTTGTAATTATTGTTTAATTTTTAATTTTTTGCTTCATTTTGTTCAGAATTAGATTTGCCACCTTTTGTGTAAAAAAATCCACATTAAATGTTTTCTTTTTATTTTAAAAAGTCAAATATAACACTCGAACATAACCTCTTTCCAATATTTGATTCCTCCTTAAAAAGAATTAAAACTTTATAATATAATTAATATTCCTAAATCACGATTTGTTTGCTTCTCGGTTTTGGATAAAGATTTGATTTTTTCTTTGCTAGTTTAAGTATGTTGGTTTGACAAATTTATTAGATCTTAAAGGGAAAAGTAAAAAACAGAAAGATAAGATTTAGATTACCTGCAGCAGAATACAAAGTTGGGAGCCAATCGGTAATGTGCATTAGATCGTTGGAAATTCTTTTCGGATTTTTAATTAGGGGACTCCAGACAGCCCCGACTCCACGAACTGCTCCCTCCCAAGGCGAATCTTTAATCTTGTAGAAAATGAATTAGTTTTTAAGATGAACCTGATTCTTTTCAAATTTTTCTTCTCGAATTTGGAAATTATAACGTAAATATATTTAAAAAAGCAATTTAGAAAGTTTGTTAGGTCTCAATTCTCCTGCTTCAACCTAATGATGCCTTAATCTGTTTATAAAAGACCTTAGGCTTTCAAAAGTATAGCAAACGTTTAAAAAGACGTACCCCACGCAAAGGGTAATTGCTGCCTCGATTGCTGTGAATTCCCATTGTAGGAGCACCATTGTCTGACAAGAAAATGATGATACTATTATCGAGCATGTCACGTCGTCTTAAAGCCGCAACGACTTCTCCAACGCTCTGATCCAATTTCGATACCATTGCTAAACAGTAACGAGTCTTTTAAAATTAACCAGAAACTAAGAAATTACATGAAATCCGGTTGAATAACAATTGTTGAAATAACATTATTGTAAATAAAAAACCTGCGTAAGTTCTTCTCTCAGCGTCCACGATGTAGGAGAATTTCGCAATTTCTTCATCCGGAGCTTGAAAAGGATGATCTTCATTTCCCGTGTGAGGAGCTAAGTGAGCCAGATAGAGAAACATCGGATTCTGCTGATCATGATTCTCAATCAAATGAACTGCTTCCTCGGTAAATAAATCCGTAGAGTACTTTCCACTCATGTTTCTTCTCATATCAAAGCCCCGATATTTTTCTTTCTGCACCAAAAAAGAATTTTTCTGAATCGATGATAATAGTGGATGATCTTAAATAATAACTAACAATAATAACATAATTTCCTTCCTAAATAATAATTTCAGAATAACTGAAATTGATGACAAAATGATTACAATTATTTGTCATAATTACAATTATTTGTCATGATTACAATTATTTGTCATGATTACAATTGTTTTTCTAGATTACTGACCGTTGATTGAACAATGTGAGAATAATAATCTTGAAAACCGTTCCAGTAGCCAAAGTGAGAATCAAATCCTCGAAAAGTCGGTGTGTACTCTTGTTGATAATACCCTAAATGCCATTTTCCGACTGCGTGGGTTTTGTATCCAACTTCTTTCAAGTACTGAATTATTTTTAGAGTAAGGACAGAAAGAGAAGAAGCAATTAAATTGTTTATTAAAGAAAATAAAGTAAAAATTCAGATAAAGAATTAGAAGAAAGTAATTTTCATTAAACGGTAATTTTGTATTTCCATCTCTTCAATTCGTGCATTTTATTGTGCTTTTTTGTATTCGCTTTTATTCAAATTTCGCACAGAAATGCCATTTCTAAGAAGATTTTTTCATTCGGCACTTTTTGTCAAGTGAGTTTCTCATCTATATTGAATTGCGTCCACGGGTTAAGAAATTGCACAGGGCGACATCCAATCTGTTTTATCGACTCATCATAGATGAGAAACTCACTTGGAGTGAAAAGATTGATAAATGATTCTCTGAAAGGGCACTTAAGTTTAATAAAAATTGTAGTCAATGAAAATCGAAAGGAGAGCGAATCAAAATTAGGGAGAATCGAAATAAGGAAGAATCGAAATGATGGAGAATCGAAATGATGGAGAATCGAAATGAGGGAGAATCGATATGAGGGAGAATAGAAATGAAAGAGAATAAAAATAAGAGAGAATAGAAATAAGAGAGAATAGAAATAAGAGAGAATAGAAATAAGAGAGAATAGAAATGAGATTTTCACCAAGTGAGTTTCGAGTCTATATTGTATTGCCTTCAGTGGTTCAGAAACGGCACGGAGCGACATCTGACCTACATTACCGACTCATCACAGATGGGAAACTCACTTGATGAAAAAAATAAGATAACATTTCTTAAAGCGACATCTGTATTTAAAGAAAATTGAAGCAGAAGAAGATGAAGAATGAAAAATTTCAATGAATGAAAATGCATTTTAAGAAAATAAATAAAAGAATCAAATCTTTTATGATACGAAAATTTGTGCATCAAGTTTTTAGAGGCAGAAATAATTCTAATTGAACTCTGGTGAATGAAAATTACTTTTCAATTATCCTATTATTATTGTTTTAATATTTATTTATATTTTTTACCTCCGGAAGTAGTTTTTCACCGAGAGGAAGCCCTCTCGGTTCTGGCTCAAAAAGAACAAGGTGTTGCATTCCCATGTGGATTGGATATTTTCCAGTTAGAAGTGAAGCTCTGCTGGGGGTACATAATGGAGCAACGTAATGATTATTTAGAATTAAACCATTGTAGGCAAGTGCATCACCCTTTTGCTGTAGTTACCCTTTAGAATGTTCATATTAAAGGATCATAAAAATCTTCAAAAAACAAATTGAAAAGCTAGCTAAAAATTAATCTTTTAATTAGCAGCTTATTTTTGATGTTATCATAGCGTCTAAAAATAAATGGTGTTTAGAATTCAGCAATTAAGGTCGTACCCAATGTTCTAGGTGGTAATCTAGAAATCTACTTTTATCTTTCTTTTCTCTTGAAGTTTTTTTTTCAAAACTAAGGATAAAATTAATTCATGACATTGTTTAAAGCTATCTAAGAGGATTGCCAAAGTTTCAAGGCAATTTTTTTAGCAGCATGAATAGTTGCACAAAAATAAGTCGATAAGTTTATCAACATTCAATTTATCGACTTAAGTTTTGTGGAACTACTTGCGCTACTACAAAATATATTGCCTTGAAACTCTGTCAATCATCTTAGGTAACCTTGAACTACGTCAATGAATGTTTAATTTACATTTTTTTGCAAACCAATTTCTGGAGAGAAAAAGATAAAAGTAGATCCCTAGATTATCACTCAAAACTTTGAACATAACCTTATCTTACAATTAAAATTGACTGATTATTGAGAATTGACTTACATTTTTAAAAAATGACTTAGATTTTTAAAAATTGAGTGACATTTTTAAAAATTGACTTACATTTTTAAAAATTGACTTACATTATTAAAAATTGACTTACATTATTAAAAATTGGCTTTCACTGTTTAAAGTGAGACTAATTAGTTTAAAATTAGACTAAGGTGCTTAAAATTAGTTGCACTCGTTTATTGGTAATTTATCTGGAGGGAATTGACTTGTAGAAAAGAAATGATTGGATTAGAGAATTAAAAGGAATTAAAAGAGACGATTAAAAACAGTGTCTACCAAGTCATCGGCTAGGATGATAACAATATTCGGTTTGCTGACTTTCGCTTCACTATCATCGTTCCCTGGCTTCGAGGAAGAAATTGGAGATGATGGAATACTGTTAGGAATAACCTCCGCAATGGATAAAATAACTAGCAAGACTGCTAGCCTTGCAGATAAACTTCTCATCTCAAAATATGCTACAACAAAAATTATTTTTATTAATTTAGAAATGTAATAATCATTGGAAAAAAAAGAATTTATGTATTTTTTGCAGTCAAAGCGACGTTTCGATGACTAGGTTCATCATCCTCGTCAGGCTAGATTTATTCAAATAAATAATATACACCAACTAACACATAAAATTTAAAACAAAAGAACATAAAAAAAATTAAAAAATACTTTTATAACTAATTAACAAACTACATTCAATCAACTCAGTAAAGAAATATAAACATTGTTCAATTATAAAATGTCATTTCATTATAAATTGTAAATTTATTTCTTATATTTATTTCATTTCTTATCTATTTAGAAAAAGAAGAAAAAAAGCCGTATTTTATAATTGGTCTCTCGATAAATAGCTTGAGTCGAATCAATAACACTTCCAAATTAATATTAATGAGGACAGGAATTTATTTGAATTGAAAAAATATTTTTATATTATTATTAATTATTACATTAGTTATTGTTAATTATTATTAATTTTTATTGTTATTTATTAATTTATATGAATTATTATTTTTTTAATTTATATTAATTATTATTTATTCATTTATATTCATTATTATTTATTAATTTATATGAATTATTATTTATTAATTTATATTAATTGTTATTTAATCATTTATATTCATTATTATTTATTAATTTATATTCATTATTATTTATTAATTTATATTCATTATTATTTATTAATTTAAAATGTGTACTAATTGTTATTAATCACTAATCATTTTTCTCTGGGAATTAAAAAACGAGAAAATTCGCTTACGTGTCGAGGAACAGTGTCCTCTTGTTTTTTTTTTATTTTTAGGAAGGATCCGGATTTCTTCTCTTCGGGTTGTTCATCTTCTGAACGAAAATTCGCGTTCTCTGCTCGAAGAATCACAAACTCGACTCTACAGAGGAGAAATGAACTGACCGTTCCCGACTGAGTGCTTTACCTTTATTACTTCTACTATCTTCTTTGAATATTCTGCTACTTCTACTAAAGGAACACGCGAAGCATTCAGAGCGTGGAGAACATCTCTCTCACTCGCTGAGAGAAAAAACGACCTTTAACGACCGAGTTATGCTGACCAAGCACCATCACCATCTATTAGAATCTGACACTCAGCATACGGAAGTCTTTCCTTCTTTTCTCAGATTTAATTTTAATTTTTCAATCATTTAGCACAGTCATAATTTTCTCTTCTACAAAGTGCCCTTTAAATTATGCATTAGATTTTTAAGTTTCAAGTGATTTTGATAAGTTTCTCAAGAATAATCCGCCATATTGGATCCGCCATTTTGAATTTTCGAAAAATGACATTAAATTCGTAATCAGCGACCTCAAAAACTCACAAGTGAGAAGTTTTAATCGATTTCGTACAATTTATCAAAATTTTGTCGCCATTTTGCATCCGCCATTTTGAATTATGTAAAGCTGGCCACAGATTTGTAATTAGCGACTCCGAAAACCTCCGAGTGACAAGTTACAAGCGATTTCAGTGAATTTTTCAAAAGTTGTTCGCCATATTGGACCCGCCATTTTAAATTATGTAAAGCTGACTACAGATTCGTAATTAGCGACTCCGAAAACCCTCGAAAGATAGGTCTCAAGCGATTTTGGTAAACTTTCCAAATGATTGCCGCCATATTGGATCCGCCATTTTGAATTTTGTAAATTTGAGCTGAAATTCGTAATCAGCGGCTTTGAGATACCATATTTTATTATTTTATTTATTTAATAAATGCACTTCGGCATTTTTTAAATTTTCGATTAAAATTAACAATTTAAATCGAATTAGGTAATATTTTGTAGTTTTATCGATTCGTGTGGACTCACACGTGGCAAACAATTTGATTCCACAATGCTAGAGGACTTTTCCTACCGACTTCGGTAATAATTTATTCCAAACATGTTTCCGCGCTCAATTGTTATATTATGGAGGAAAATTAGATTTCAACGCACAATTTTAGTTTACAGCAGAGCGTCGGTGTCGTGACAAGAGTGAAGAGCTAGTTAATATATTATTCAAATTACCGTTAATTCAGTATCTCTTTTCAATAAGCAATTTTTTATGAATATTTTTAAAATTAATTTAAAATCATATTTTTTACTAGAAAAGTTATCAATATGTTTATTTTTAAATTAATGAATTTGTTAGAATTGATTTAGAATAGAAAAATTATTACCATTTAGCTTATATTTTTATTCTTTTTTTGTTTACCTGTTTACCTAGTTTATTTGTTTATTCACTGACACAACATTTTCGGAAATTCGATGCTAATTACAAATTCTGAAATTACGAATTTTCATACAATTTTCTTGAAGAGAATCTCTGTTAGGGTTGATTAAATTCGTAAGTGCTGGAGAATTTAGACGGAACCTTTTATTTTGAATTAGAGTTAAATTTGTAGATAGAAAGTGTAAATGTGGGAATGACAGTGGAGCACATAACAGAGCGTTAAGCCATTATTGAAATGCCAAGGTGCTTCGAAGCAAATCGAGTATTGTGCTTGCTTTGAAGGCTGCACTCAACATATACATGTCAATTTATCAGCGAAACTATCTTAAACCCGATAATTCGCAAGAAATTTCAATTTCAATTGACCAAGAAATCGAATTTAACATTTATGAAAAGTGTTTTTTCTTTTGGTAGAATATAATTAATTATATTTTGCAATAAAAATAAACTTCAAACTTAATTATTAATTACTTTAAATTTACAAATTAATCTTTTTTAAGATTAGATGGATTTGATCTTTCTGGAATTAAATGTAAGGTCTTGAGACGTTCAGTAAAATTGAGGAGACAATTTTCCTGTCAATATGACAATTAGAAAAGATGGGCTGATGATTAGACGACACCTTATGGGCCCAGAAAAGGTGGGGGAATAATTAGTACGTTTTCTGGTGACCAGAGAAAGTAAACGGACCAATAGTGCGCTCTCACAACAACCAGAAAAGGTGGGGAGATGTTTTTCCAACAGTTACGACAACCAGAGAAGGTATGGGGACTTTCCAAAACCCTGATGGCACCCAGAAAAAGTGGGGAGACCTTCCGTCTACTCATGTAGCATTTACGAAAAGTGGGGTGATGGTTATCCCACACTAACGATACCCAGAAAAGGTAGGAAGACCATAAAGTTCTCTTATTGTACCCCAAAAAAGTAAAAAGGCCTTTCATCGGTTCATGCAGCATTATCAAAAAGTGGGGGAATTATTATCCCACACTTATGACACCCTGCAAAGGTAAGAGGACCTTCCAGAACTCTTATGGCACCCAGAGAAAGTGGGGAAACACTCTTTCCACTCAAGTAGCATTTACACAAAGTGGGGGAATGATTATCCCACACTTACGACACCCTGAACAGTTAAGAGGCTTTCCAAAACCCTTATGGCACCCAGAAAAAGTGGGGAGACACTTCTTCCACTCACGTAGCATTTATACAAAGTGGGGGGATGATTATCCCACACTTATGACACCCTGACAAGTTAAGGGGACCTTTCAGAACTCTTATGGCACTCAGCAAAGTGGGGAGACCTTCCATCAACTGATGTATCAGTTGCGAAAAGTGGGGGGATGATTATCCCATACTTACGACACCCTGAAAAGTTAAGAGGCTTTCAGAAACCCTTATGGCACCCAGAAAAAGTGGGAAGACCTTCCATCGACTCATGCGGCATTTATGAAAAGTGGAGGGATGATTATCCCACATTTACGACACCCAGAAAAGGTAGGAAAACCATAAAGTTTTCTTATTGTACCCCAAAACAGTATAAAGGACTTTTCTCGGCTCATGCAGCATTAATAAAAAGTAGAAGGGATTATTATCCCACACTTACGACACCCTGAAAAGGTAAGGGAACCTTTCAGAACTCTTATGGCACCCAGAGAAAGTGGGGAGACACTTCCACTCATGTAGCATTTGTACAAAGTGGGGGGGGGGTGATTATCCCACACTTACGACACCCTGACAAGTTAAGAGGCTTTCCGAAACCCTTATGGCACCCAGAAAAAGTGGGAAGGCCTTCCATCGACTCATGCCTCATTTATGAAAAGTGGAGGGATGATTATCCCACATTTACGACACCCAGAAAAGGTAGGAAGACCATAAGGTTTTCTTATTGTGGGGGGATTATTATCCCACACTTACGATACCCTGAAAAGGTAAGGGAACCTTTCAGAACTCTTATGGCACCCAGAGAAAGTGGGGAGACACTTCTTCCACTCATGTAGCATTTGTACAAAGTGAGGGGATGATTATCCTACACTTACGATACCCTGAAAAAGTAGGGAGACCCTTACGGTCTTTTATGGCACCCAGTAGAAATAGAATGATCTTTCATCGGCTCATTTCCCATTAAGGAAAAGTGGGGGTAGCGTTCTCTCGCCCTTATGTCATCTTGGCAAGTCGGGGGATCGTTAATTTTCTCTTAATGCACCCAGGAAAAGTGGGGGAAGCGTTCTTTCGCTCTTGTGACATCTTAAGAATTCAGGGGATCGTTATTTGTCTCTTAAAACAACCATAGGGAAGTGGGGGCAACGTTCTCTCACCCTTACGTCATCTAGAGGTGTCGGAGGATAGTTAATTGTTTCTCACTGCACCCAGGAAAAGTGGGGGAAGCGTTCTTTCGCTATTGTGACATCTTAAGAATTCAGGGGATCGTTATTTGTCTCTTAAAACAACCACAGGGAAGTGGGGGCAACGTTCTCTCACCCTTACGACATCTAGAGGTGTCGGAGGATCGTTATTGTTTCTCATTGCACCCAGGAAAAGTGGGGAAAGCGTTCTTTCTACCTTACGACATTTAGAGATGTCGGGGCATCGTTAATTGTCTCTTAGGGCTCCCAAAAAAAATTGGTAGGACACTTAGTTGGTTCTTATGATCCCTAGGGAAAATAGAGGACAATTAACTGATTTTTATGGGATTGGAAATGAAAGCGTAGTGTAAATATGTAAATAAATATGTAACATGTAAATAAATTTTTTGTTTATCAATGATTTTGTATGTATTTAAAGGCAAGATCAGTAAATTGACAAATGTATTTTTTATTTGAAAATTAATAAATCTGAAATTAATGAATAAGCAAATTAAATTTCTTTTTAACTTTTTTATGTTTTGTTTCTTCTTTTTATGTTTTTGTGTTATAATATTGTGCGCGTGGCGTGAAATAATTTTAATTAACTCTCAGTGTATTCAAACTTCGTGAACTCATCGAGCTGTGGAAGAAAATGTCGATTAAAACCATTAATTAATCTTTAAGTTGCACATTGCCGAAGTTCTTCCGCGGTTCCGGTTTTTCTCTGTCGACGCGCCTCTCGCCTAGAATAATTGCTTTCTTGTTATAACTAATCTCACCTGTCTAAAACTTTTAACACTTATTTCTTCAAGCAAAAAATTTTATATTAGAATGTTTAGAGTTCACTTTTCACCATATTATCTTCAATTTCATAATATAAATAATTACATAAGAAAACATGAGTACAAAATAACAAATTTTTATAAAATTATTTTCTTAAACATTGTAATCATTAAGGTGATTAAAGGTAATTAGTTAAAATTCTTGTATTGCTAAAATATTTTTTTGTTTCAAGAAAAATAGAACGAGGAAAAAAGCCTCATCAGCAAAAATACGTTATCGTATATAACTCTTTTAGCATTTTTTAATGCTGAAGTATTTTTAGAATTAAGCTATTAACTTGTTGAGGAAAATTTTTAATAAATTAATAATGTTAATAATTTTAGTAAATTTTTTTACACAAATTTTTAATAAAATTTTTTAATAAATTAATAATGTAAATTATTTTAGTACATTTTTCGTATGAAAAATTGTATTTGGAAGCAACGAAAACTTTATAAAAATTAGAAACGTACGCAACTTTAATCATTTCTTGCAATTTCTTTTTTGAAAATTTATTAAAGTATGTTATAAATATTCGAAATGGTAACAAATATCCTGAAATCGAATTTTGTATTTTACTTTTTTGAATAAAATTAAAATAAATATGATTTTCAAATGTTACTAAAAAATTCATTCTATCTGAAATAGCGTTTTTAAGATTGAAATAACGATAAAGAAAAATAATCTTACCAAAAAATTCACAAGAGATTCTTGTTCTAGAGTTGAAATGATACTGTTAGCTTTTCACTTTAGAATCTCGATAAGAACCTTAAGTTGCTTTTCTCACTTGAACAGATTCGAAGGAAAAAAGATTTCACTAGTGGGGGATAGTTTCAGGATTAAAGAAAACAATACAATTTTAATTTCCGGTTCGAAAAGAATAATCAAATAATTTCGAAATTCTTGAAAAAAAAAAGAATAAAATTAATTTCCATTGCAAGAAACTCGATAACTTATCAAATGTATAAATTACACACTCCACGAAATTGGCGAGACGCCTAAAATTGCTGAAAATAAAATGGACACAATTGTGTCGTGGAATAAAAGTTTTCAACTTTTTCCCAGTTCCCGATTCAAAAATCTCTTAAAAGCCTCGTAAATAAAAGCAACTTTTTCAAAACAAAGTTTTTGAATCGAATCCAATGCCAAAAATTATTTCTGATTATCAATGAATCATAATAATAATAATAATGTTAATAATAATAATAATAATAATAATAATAATAATAATAATAATATTAAAAATAATAATAATAATAATAATAATAATAAATAAATAAAAAAATGTTTATCAAACTCTGATGTTGAACAATTAATAATTTGTTTTTAAAATTGTTATCAAAATGAGAACAATAGGTGTATAAAAATATTACTGATGATATTTTGAGAATGCGAAAAAATTTTCTGAAAGGCCACGATTGCAAATAACTTCCTTTATGAGGAAGCGATTGTTATCGATTGTCTAGATCTAGATCAATGCACTTTTTTTTAGATAAAAAGATACAAGAAAATAACAAAGATTTGGAAATGAACTCTAGAAATACTATTTTTAATTTTTTTTAAAAAAAAGTGAATAAAAAATACAAATAATAAAATTATTATTGCAATTAAATATGACAAATCCTTGAAGTTGTAAATCAAGTAGTTGCAGTTGTTTTTATGAACAATATTAATTTTAAGTCACCAAGGACTTTTTTTAAGTAAGGACTTTATTCATTTTTCCTACTTTTCAAATTCCGACATATTTTGCCATTTATTTAAAAATGTCAATGAACAAGAGTTCACAATTCTCAGAAATCAAAAACAGCAATTTTTGACCTTCGTTGATTCATTTTCTGATGTCCACTTCACACATCATTGATCATTTGTTTTGTAAGAATAAAAAAAAATTAAACAGTTCGATTTTTTTGCAAAAGTTATGTAAAAATTTGTTTCAAAACAGTGTTTTCAAATATAGAATCAATTTTAGAAAATTTTAGAATTTTAGAAAAATAAATTAATTTTAAATTAATAATACTTGTACTATTTTTGTAAACAACAATTCTATAATTTAACGACAGGAATATAAATTTTTGTAATTGCAAATTCAAGAGTTTTAGAAAAACCTTTAATTAGACTAATCCTGTTATCGGAATACGTCTTCAAATTGTGCACAGAATACGTCTCGACAAACAATTATTTCTGGTAAAGTCGTTTCATGAGTATCAATTGTGCTTCAATTTCAAATCCAGAAATCGATTTGTCTTTTTTAAAATAAATGCGAATAAAAAAATGGTTTATAAATTGAGAGGAGGTCATTCGGTCACACGAAAAGTTTATCGCAAGAATACACGGTAAGTTAGCCATGAAGATAAACGGTAAGTACATAGCAAATACAGACGGTAATTTCAAGGTAAGCTTAGCTCAATGACAGACGGTAAGTTCGTCACAAAGATTCACTGTAATTGCGTAAGAAAGTACACGGTAAGTTAGTCTTGAAGTTACACGGTAAGTTTATAACAAATACAGACGGTAAGTTCAAGGTAAGTTTAGCACAATGACAGACGATAAGTTTGTCACAAATATTCACTGCAATTTAGTAACAAAATGCACTGTAAGTTACCCTTAATCGTACACGGTAAGTTTATCACAAATGCAGACGGTAAGCTCATCGCAAATGCAGACGGTAAGTTCGTCACAAAGATTCACAGTCAATTTGCAACAATAACTCACGGTTAGTTAATCTCAAAGGTACACGGTAAGTTCATCGTAAGAACTTACCGTTTATCAGAAAAATTCTCATTAATTTTGTAATAAAAAATGTACGATATTTTTTAACAAAGATACACTGTAAGTTAGCCTCTAAAGTACACGGTAAGTTTATAACAAAGACACGGTAAGTTCTGCACAAAAATACCCGGTAAGTTTACCTCAAAGATAATTGGCAAGTTCATCATAAGGACACACGGTAAGTTCGTCACAGATATTCACCGTAATTTCGTAACAAAAATGCACGGTAAGTTAGTCTTAAAGATACACGGTGAGTGTTTTGAAAAGTTGCACTGTAATTTTAATACTTGTTTGGCAAATTTTCTGTAAGATTGAACGGTAAGTTTAAAAAGTTTGAAAATGATTTCATAATACTTTGCAGCACGATAAACTTACCGAGCATGTTGCGCTGCAAGCTTGCGACAAGTTTAGATTTTATAATCAAAAAAATCCTCGGAAGAACCTTGTCCTGTGTTTTGAATTTTAGCGTTAACTGGGAAGCCACAAAATAATCGTTAAAATCAAGATTAGACCTTCAATCACCGGATATTGGTTTGAAGGTGCTTCGTCATCTTGATCTCAATCTTTGAATACAGAAAAAGGAGTTGAATGATTTTAATGACGGATAAACAAGCCAAAAGAATTTTTTTTCTGAAAAGAGAAAATCGAAATAAAAATTGACAATAATTGTTTACGAAAAATATGATAGTTAAGAGAGTAATGAATGCAACTTAGAATTAAATAATGAATAATGAATTAAAAAATAAAAAATAAATAAATTGATAATTAATTATAATTTTGAAATTTGTATTTCTTAAAAATAAAACTAAATTGCTTTTTTACTATTAATATTTAATTGCTATTAATATTAATTTATATTAATTTATAATTATAAATAAATATAATATGTAATATATAATAATATATTATTAATTAATTTGAATTTATATTAATTATGTGAAATAAGTGCTTTTTAAGAATATCTTTACAATTCGAAAAATGTCACGAATGAGAGATTGGAGCGGCTTAGAGATATAAATTCTGGATTTATAGTAATATACATATTATTTGCATATACACGTGCTTCCTCGCAAATTTGTTACAACTTCCACAAATAAGTATTGTTCATCTGAAATAAAAGTCACCTGAGAAACAATAAAACTTACTTTTTTTTAAAAAAAAGTAAATAATTTAGGCTAAGGAAATAGAAAGAATTTACTGTAAATATATATATTTTTCTTAATTAGCAATTAACACTAATTAAATTTGTTTTCCAATTATGTAGATTTAATCTTGTACCGAATTCATAATTAATGTAAAATGTTATTTTAAATAAAAGAGCATGTTTTAAAATAAAAAGAATGTTTCGAGAGTAATTTCTCTCAAGATTTGCATTTATAAATCAAGCATTAATTCACAATCAAATATGTATACTTTCTGAATAAAAATTTCCCTCAAAATATTTCTGCCGCTTTAAACTTTGTGGTAAAGTACTCAAGTTGTAATGGTGAATTAATTCGGATTTATTGCTTTTCTGCACGATAAGCGTGTTATAAAAATTGCAATTGTAATACTTTTGTGTTTACGACTTGGGATGCATTGACGATTAAAAATTTTACGATATTCGAAAAGAACTTCACACAACAATCAAATCTTTCCTTTAAGGTACTTTTTCTGTAACAATTCGTAACGAGGATTTTATTTCAGAAATAAAACTTCTTTTGTTTTAGTTTTAATACGATGAGAATATAACTTCCGAGACAAAAAGAAATTTATAAAAGTAAATAACATTATTAATTTATAATTATTTAATAATGAATAATTAAGAGTAATTTAATTCTGAAAATGATGAAAGAAAATATTTTTCTACTGCCACTAAAACAAGCAAGAATTTTCTTTAAGGAAGAGAAGCAAGGAGATGAGGACGAGAAAACGACGAGAAAAAGGAAAAACAAGAAGAGAAAATAGAGAATGAAGACGAGGAAGAAAACAAAAGAAGAAGAAAGAGTAAGAAAAGGAAAAAAGACGAAAAAAGTTTAGGAAAAGAAAAAATAAAAGAGAAAACGAGGAATGAAAAAAAGGAAGAAAAAAGGAGGAAATAGTGGAGGAAGAAGAGAAAAAAGAAAAAGAGGAAAACAAAAGGAGGGAAAAGAGGAGGAAGAGAAAGAAGAAAAAGAGGAAAACAAAAGGAGGGAAAAGAGGAGGAAGCGAAAGAAGAGAAAGAAGAAACAAGTAGAAAATTATTCATTTCATGAAAATTTTGCTTCCTTATAGATGGATTATTCACAAAAATCAACCTTTAACATTTTTTAATAATTCAAA
>WNHD01004060.1:0-11724 GCA_011057455.1 Ganaspis sp. Gsp50
AAATATCCTCTTGTATTATGTATTGGTGTTTATGATTTAAACTTTTATTTGAAACTAAAAACAGGACTTTAGAACCTTTGAATTTTTTAAAATTACAATCAAACATGGCCAAAAACTATACTTTTTGGAATTTTTGAAACTGCTTTTCTCAAAAACTTGACGTGATAGAACATTTTCGTTCGCAAATTTGTAATCAGCTAAAAAATCCATCTAAAATGATGAATTTATTTGAGGGGCCGAAAAAAATGCCAATTTTATTGAACAGTGCTATATATTCTAAACAATTTTAAAATACAAATTCCACCCCTATGAGAAAGCAAAATGATTATGAAATGAACACGTAGTTTATAACTGTAAAGTTGTGTACGTGTTAAAATTCACAAAATTCTTTTCTAGTAGTTCTTAAATTAATATGTTTTTAAAAATATTATTTTCCATACTACAATTGTAACTTGAATGTTAATATTATTTGGATTTCAATACACATTTAGATTTTTTGCTGTTAACAGTATTTTATAAAATATTAAAAAGAAAAATGAACATTTCGCTGAAACAACTATTAGAAGTTTATACAATTACTTCTCTAGCATCTAATCAGTTTTATAAGATGTTGAATAGATTTTGTAAAAACTTGAAATGGTTTTACAGAAATAAATATAATATAGAAAAATATATATAATATATATAATCGATTAAAATTTAGTTGAATAGAAGTTTCCATTTTAATTTTAATTTGATTATATTCGAATTCTATACAAATTAAAATAAAATCGACTTAATAGCACTAAAAACTCTGACAAAATATATTTAATAATAATTTAATATATATATTTAATATATATTTAATATATTTAATATATTTAAAAACCGCTAAGCGTTTATCAGCAAATAATGCTCCTTTTGTAGGTGGAAAAGAAGCTATGAGTCATTCTTCAAATTCTGGTATTGCTTTTAACTTTGTTTTAAAATTGTACTTTTAGATGTGTCTAATAATTTTTTTTTAAAAAAACTTTTATATTTCATTTGAAATAAGTATAATGAATTCAAAATCTTTAAAGTATATTAATAGCTTTTAATCATTTATTGTTTCTTTTTTATTTAAAAATTATAATAGGAAGTACAGCTTCAAAGAAAAATAAAGCCAATGTTGGTAATAAAAATTTATTGCAGCAATCGGATTTAGACAAACATTCTAATATTGATTCTGGTACTACTCCACTTAATAATAGCAGTAATAAATCAGGATCATACAAAAAAAATTCATTTTTTCATTTCTATTTCAATATAATTGGTGCATTTTAGTTTTTGGAATTTATTATTGAAATGCAAACTCGATCAGAATCTAACGAACTAATCGCATAATTTGACCACCACAATAGATCCAGAGACTTACTATTTTTTTTTAGTTATTCCCTTGAGAGTATTCCAAAAATATGAAAATTTAGCAATATCTTTAATAGAATAAAATTAAAATTACTATACGTATGCCTAAGTCTCTTTTTTAATTTTATTTTTATTTAGACTATAACATTTTTTTTTACAAAAAACTTGAAGATTTTTAAAATTTAGCGCCAATAAGATTGACCATTATAGCCAAGTGTCATTCAACTGCTCTATAAAAAACATAATGTCCGTAACTTGTTATATTTATTATTTTATGTAACAGAAGCGTGTTTTCCTCGGTTTCTCGGCCCGTTTTCGAGACGCAAAGCTTACCTTTACTTCCAGCAGCAGCTTTGTCGGCATAGGCAGTCAAAGTATGCCGACAAAGCTGCTGCCCGAAGTAAAGGCAACCTTTTCCTCTCGAAAACACGACGAGTAACCGAGCAAAACATACTTCTGTTACATAAAAAATCGTATGCACCTCGGAGGTAAGTGGTTCTCGTCCTCGCTTGTTTACAGTACTCGGCTACGCCTCGTACCGCAAACATCAAGCTCGGCCGAGAATCACCCGCTTTACCTCCTCGGTGCATGATGTACTATTATTTAATTTACTTTTTTTTAAATTTGAAGAAGTAAAACAAAAAAATTTTATTTATTTTATTTTGT
The DNA here is from genome assembly GCA_011057455.1 of Ganaspis sp. Gsp50. Lineage (NCBI taxonomy): Eukaryota > Metazoa > Arthropoda > Insecta > Hymenoptera > Figitidae > Ganaspis > Ganaspis sp. Gsp50. Next base: position 2,050 of record WNHD01004060.1, read on the forward strand.
ATTTTTGAACTATTTTTTTATTTGTTAAAATATGGGTGGACTGAGAATTCTGAACGGTACTGCATCTTTCAATAATTATGACTATTGATGCTCATTTTCATTATTCTATGATATAATTTATAAATTTCGATTTTTTAATGACAGTTCCTCTTTCAAAAATTGAGAACATATAAAAACGAATCGATTGATATATATAAAGTAAATATATTTTACCAAGAATTAATAAAGTAAATGACATTTTTTGATTATTTTAGTAATTAAAATTCATAAATAATGCAAAAAAAAATTTTTTGTGAGGAAACAAAATGTCCATGAAATGAACATAATTTTCCACTTGTTTTCATTATTGCGTATGAAGGTTTATATGTCAGCTATTTATTGTCCAATTATTTTCTTCTAATAACTCATAATTTTTAACGAAAATCTCTATTACTGCTCATGACGAAAGCAGCAAAATTCAAGTTTAGGGACATCGTTTTTATGATTTTAAAAGACATCAAACAAATTTTGACCTAATTTAACCAATGGGTTCTTTAGGGGATGCCAGAGCAAAACGACGCATTTTTGTTTTAGGCAGGTAAAAACCTAGGAAATTATTTATTAAATTCAATCAAATTTTTTCCTTTATACAGTTTTGAGTTAAGAAATACTAAATTCTTAAATAGAAATTTTCGCGTCCAAATCGACGCATTTGAATATTTTCGAAAAATAAATATGCTTGTGCACTTTTATTATATAAATATTCTTATTCCAATTATGCAGGGGCATATCAAAATGAGTATTTTTGTTGACAGAAGGGGGACCCTATAAAGTGAATTGAAATTACAGGGTTAAAATTTTTTTTTAAAAAAAGACTAAGGTTTTTCATGGTTTTTCATATCTATGAAGAAATATTTAATACTCAAAGGTAATTAAATTTATTAAAAAACATCATTTTTGTCAATCCTGATAATGCATCTTGTCATGTGGAAATAATCATTTAGCTTTTTTTATGATCCTGTATAAATCTTTTGTAAAAAATGACTATAATTAATTATAATTTATAAAGAAATTTGGATGTTTAGTAATATTTACTTATTCTTAGATACTTCCATTGAAGATGTTTCTTCAAGAAATAAAAGAAAGAAACATTCTAAAGAAAACTGTTTAAAGCGTAGAAATTTAAGAGTCAACCATAAATTCTTAAACAACTCTGGTATGTTTTAAGCTATTTATTATTAAATAAAACCAGACACGATTAATTCTTTTAAGTGATTTTTTTTAGAAAACGTTGCTATTTACACTATTCTTACAATATCTAATTTGAAGAATATTTTGAAAATTTTATTTTAGGTATATTTAAGGGTTTTTTGTTGAATGCATGGTTTATATTTTTGAAACTTCTAGAAATTGATACTGCTTCGGTTGCTTAATTTGAGTCTATGATAAGTAATTTACTATTAGTAATTAAAAGAATTAATATCTCATCAGACGGCATCGCGTATCGTACTAATAGAGATACAATTAATTGAAAATTTTAAAATTTCTGAATATTTATTTAAAAATAAAAACAAAAAACGTTACTTTTAAAAGATTCAAATAAATATCTGCACAGTAGTAGATAATAATTTATATGGAAAAAAGTGAATATAACTGTGTTAGTGGATAGTAGTTAATTTACTTTATTTTTATATATTATATTATTATAAAATTTTTGAAATGTTTTTTTTCTGTATATTTTTTTCATTTAATTAAAAAGTTGAAATTTACATGTTGTATCCTTTTTACACTTAAAAACGCATCGATTGATCGTTTAATGAACCTTTTGGCTTAATTCTATCAAAAATTATGCATTTAAAAAAAATTTAACAAACACGATTTTTTAAAAAATTTTGTTTAAATTTTAGTTTCAGCTTTAATATTTCATGAGTGACTTATAGTTGCCTTAAAAATACATCTTTTAAGATATTATTGAACATTTTATTATTATTTTTTTATAAATATTATTATTAAATACTCAAAAATTTTAAAAATAATGGTTTTTTGGAAAAATGTTCATGCAAAAATGATCAAAACGATCTCTGTGAGGAAGCAATGTGTTCTCGAAATAAACACAAAAAATTACGCACTTTACCCAGAAATTTAAAATATTCGCGATTAGGTACCATTACTCTCGCCAACCTCTGTAACGCAGAGACTACCTTTCATCGCAACCTTTTCTATTAAAACCTGCCAAAAATGTAAAAAGCAATAATTTTAATGAAATTACCACAGACGGTGCGCCTTAAACCGATTTAACCCAAAGGTTTTGGCACCTGGGATTTTCTTCCTGATTTTGAATCTACAATATAAATATGTGATGTTGCAAAAAAAATGAAAAAATTCAGTGGTTTTTCTCAATTAGTATTTTTGTTATATAGCTCCAAACAAAGCTTTGCGCATCACATTCTCCGTTTTCTCTTTGACTGGTCGTACTCTAAAGTTAGCGTTATGAGAGTAAGGTACCTTTTGCCATGGACGGTCACATATAATGATGTTGCATGTAAAATTCGGACTTTCTACAATTTTTTTCGATTTTCTCGAAAACTGTTAATCATAAAAAAATATGTATTCAACCAAAAATATTCCTTTTTTTAATATCTATAATTTTCATATAAAGAATTTTTCTCTAAAATTAATATTTTAAGAGAAAAACTAAATTTTTAATTTTGTAAAATTTAAAATCAAGAATTCTCAAAAACGGCTGTTCCGAATTTTTTCATTTTTTTGCAAAATCATATATTTATATTGTAGATTCAAAATCAGGAAGAAAATTCCAGGTGCCTGCACCTTTGGGTTAAATTGGTTTAAGGCGCACCGTGGCATAATTTTCCTACAATTTAAATAAAAATCAATCTTTTAAGGTCATGTCAAAGTTTAGAAAAGTAAACAAACATAATGTCAATATACAAAGCAAATTTTCTGGACCGTCCCATTTGCAAACAAAATAAAGTTTTGACTTTTTTTTTTGGCAAAAATGGCAAAATCGCTCATAAAATATGGTAACTATACCTTTTTCGGGTGAAAAACATTAAAAATATATAAATTATTGAAATTAAATATGTGCTGATTTAACCTCGAAGAGTGTCAATTTTCTGGACCGTCCCATTTCTATAAAACAATTCCAATCACTAAATGCTATTCCAGAATAAATATTTTTACACTAAATTTGGTATCTATACCACGCAGAACTCAAACTTTTGCAAAAAATGTTTTTGGTTACAATAAAACTTTTCATTATTGTAACGTCAACAACATGTACCAATTGACAGGATAAAGCTTTGGTTTATTGTCGACAGTTGGCGCGGATGCGCCTTTTTGTCGGAATACGAGCAGCAATTTAAAGCTGGCGCGAAATTTAGACTGTTCATTTAAATTAATTATGCAACATTTATTAATTAATGCAATGTAATAAATCTTACATAACAATAAAATGTGGTAGCAATATACTCTTTTTGTGTCATAAATATTGCAAATATATACAATCAGTATAAAAAGTGAATATGTACAAATTTGCGTTTCAATTTTCTGGACCAACCCGTTTATAGAAAAAAGAAAGTTTTGACTTTTTTTGGTCAAAAATGGATAAAACACATATGAAAGTTGGTAACTATACCATTTTTGTGTAAAAAACATTAAAAATATATCAGTTATGATAATTATAAGTGAGCATATTTGTTCTCGAATAGTGTCAATTTTCTGGACCGTCTCATTTCTATAAAACAATATAAATCACTAAACGCTATTCTAGAATAAATATTTATACACTAAGTTTGGTTTCTATACCACGCAGAACGCTATTCTTTAATAAAAAAGGTTTTCTTACTGAAAGAAAACTTTTTCTAACCATAACCTCAAAAACCTGCACCATTTGACAAATAAAGTTTTGTCGGTAACGCAAGCAGCACTTTTGAAGCTGGCGCGAAATTCAAACAACTCATTTAAATTAATTATGTAATGTTTCTTAATTAATTCAATGTTCTATGTTTTAATAAACAATAAAATGTTGTAAATACACTCTGTTTGTGAAATGAATATTGTAAATATACATAAAGTGTATCAAAATGAAATATGTACAGAATTGGGTGTCAATTTTCTGGACCATCCCATTTGTAGAGGAAAAAAAGTTTTGACTTTTTTTAGTCAAAAATGGATAAAGTACATATAAAAACTTGTTGTTTGAGTAGTAGTTTACTGTAAAAAATGTTGAATATAATGAAAATATGCACTCACTTTAAGAAACGCAGTTTAACGTTTAAAAATAAAAAATCACTTATTAAAACACTTTACTTTATTTTGTTTTATTTTTTTCGAAAAGTAAATGGAAAAGTGTGCATTTTTTCAGTAACTTTTTCGATTTAAAGTCTTCCTCAAGAAGTTACAAACAAAAAACTATAAAAAGAGCGTTTCTTTTTTAAATTCAAGAACTTGTCAAAAAAGTTTATATTTGTAAATTCCGCTCACTACAATCTTCTTCAATATCACCTTGAATGTTGGTAATTTTTAACAATGAATAATATAATTCTGCGTAGTTTATATTTAAAAAAAAGCGAACAAGCATTTTTTACACAATATAAAAATGTCTGTTGCATTGAAAAGTTTGAATATTTAAAAACTAATTAAAATTAAAGCATTGGATTTTAATTTGACATTGAAGTTTCTGAAGTCGTGCTTTTGCCTGAAAGTTCACTTATCATCAGTAAAATGTGGCAGGTCTAATCATAACTCCGTGTGTTCGCCCTCTGATAATTTGAAGCAATACAGTCGAAGTAATTTTTTAATCAGAAGACACAGAGGCAACCATTTATCTTCCGAGACGAAGCCTAGCAAGAATCTATCGAATACTAAGAAGAACAAAGCGACTAGACGAGAACAACCTTTCTCATCGTCTTGTTCAGCTCTCGGAGTTCTAAAATCTCAAAAATCAGTTTTAAAACCAGTTTATTACATAAATAAGTATTTGAAAGTAATTTGAAAGCAAGTTATAAGTCTTTAAAAGTGATTTCACAGTGCCTTTAAAACTTTTTCAAGATTGTTTAAAAAGTTACAGGGGGAAATTAAAAAGAAAAATTTCAAACCGCCCAATTTGACGTGGAATGCTCCATATATACTTAAAAAAAGACAGGGATCACAGGTTGTCCCCTATTCACCATTTTTCTCCTAATTTGAAAAATTGTCCCTATTTCCCCTATTTTGAAGATTTGTCCCCTATTTCCCCTTTTTTTAGTTATGAAAATTGAACTTTTATCAGGGTTTCTACAATTCTGGAAAACCTGGACTTCTCATAGAATTTCATTATTCCTCATGGAATCATGTAAATCTCATGGAATTTTCATTTATAACATGGAAATTTATGTACTATTTAATTTTTTTAGAGGACTTGTTCTCACAGTGTTTCTACAAAAAAAAAAATTTAAAAATACTTGAACATATTTAAAGACACTTAAAATTTCTTTAAAATATTAAAAAATACTTAAAACTACTTTAACATACTTCAGATTACTTGAAAATATTTATAAATTATTCAAAATATTTGAAATCTCTTCAAAATATTTATAAATACTTAAAATTATTTTTAAATATTTCCAAATTCTTCCTAATACTTCAAAATATTTTAAAATACTTCAAAATATTTAGAAACACTAAAAAATACTTCAAATTATTATAAAATATTTCCTAATACTTCCCAATACTTTAAAATATTTTAAAAAACTACAAAATATTTAGAAGGACTTGAAAATATTTAAGAATACTTAAAATTACTATAAGACATTTATCAGTACTCTCCAATACTTCAAAATATTTTTAAAAACTTAAAAATACTGCCAATTATTTTATCTATACTTACAATTATTTTAAAATATCTCAAAATCCTCTAGAGTACATTAAAATACTCTAAAAGATTTCAAAATATTTAAAAATACTTAAGATATTTAAAAAATACTTCAAAATATTCAAAAATACCTCAAAATATTTAGAAACTTAAAAATACTTTAAAATACTTTAAAAGACTTCACAATATTTCAAAGTATTTGAAAATATTAGTATTTGAAGTATTGAATAAAATAGAAACAGATTTGAAAATATTTGTTTCTTCTTAATATTTTAAAAGTATATTATTACACTTCGGACTACTTTCAAATATTGCAAAATATTTTAAAATGCTTCGAAATATTTAAAAATACATCAAAATATTTAAAAATTCCCAACACTTTAAAATAATTCAAAGTACTTCAAATACTTTTATATTAGTTTAAAATAATTTAAAAGAGTTTTAAAATTAAAAACAACGATCTAGAGTAATTTAAATTCTACAGAAAATTATTTTCTGAAGATTGTTTCAAAGGTAATTTAAATTATTACAAAATATTGAAAAATTCATTTTCTAATTAAAAAAGACAGTAAAAAATATAATGAAAATTTTTCTATTTTTCTTATGGATATCTCATGGAATTTTTCGAAGAAAAATTTTTAAAAATGAATTAAAAAAGACAGTAAAAAATATAATGAAAGTTTTTCTATTTTTCTTATGGAAATCTCATGGGATTTTTTGAAGAAAAATTTGTAGAAACTCTGTTTCTTAAAAATACCATAAAACAAAAATCCACTTCCATTTTAAGATAAGAATGTAAAAATAAAAAGTATGCAGAAGATAAGTAAACATTCACTGAAATCAATTTAAACTAAAGAACCAAAAATTTATAAAATTTGTTTGATTTGAGGACATGCAAAATGAGTATTTTTGGAGCAAATTTTTTCTTCTAAAATTTGTTGTAAAATTAAAATTATATTCCAACATTTTGTGATTTTTCATTTAACTTGGTAAATTGTAATTTTTAGCAAATCTTTACAAATAGTAGCTCACTTTGCTTTTTAAAACATTTTTTACAATAATGCTGTTAGTTGAATTTTATTAAAAATATTTTGCTTAAAATTTATTACTTATAAATGAAGTCATAAAAAAATAAAATTAAGATACATCAAAATTAAAATACATCAAAATACAACATCAAAATTTAACATCAAAAATTAAGATAAAAAATTCTATTGTGTAAAATAATTATTTGTCAACATCTCAAAAGAGTTTTGAAATAATTCATTACATTAAACAATTTATCACTGATTTTGATAACGTTGAAATCTTGAATTGAATAGATTTTTAAAAAATGAGCCCTCAAACTATAAAAAAATGCTTTATAACATTTTTTCTTACAAACAAATAGTTAATTATTAAAATCAATTTTTTAATGAAAAATATCCGAAAAAAAATTTTGGAATTGTAGAAATGTGTTTAAGAGATGGAAAAATAATCTCATTTTCGTAATTGCTATTCAAAATTAAATAAAAATTGTAATTGTACTAAATAATTTTTTAAAAACAAATATACAAACATTTTTGTTCTAAAAACTGTAGAATTGGAACTTTAAAAACTTAATCAAATAAATTTTAATATTATTTTCAATTATTTTAAAGACATTTTAATAAAATTTTGAATTGAGCGAAATGTTTTTTTCAAGGGTTTGAATATCCTTGAAAAACAACAGTAAATAAGTTAAGAGTAAGAAGAAAAATTAATAAATTGTAATGATAGTTTTAATTTAGTTTGTTTATAAATAAATATATCACTATCATATTTAACAGTTTTTTTAATTAAAGTAATAAATAAACTTATCATGTTTTATTTATAAAATTTGTGTCCTCTATTTTTATAAAAAGTTGCACCTTTTTTATAAACAATAGGTACTGTGATCCCTGAAAAGATCCAAATTAATGCTTTTATACTTCTACTAAGGCGAAATAAAAATCACGTCCCAAGGATTGTCTCCACGAATGTAATATGGTGCTTTAAATTGCAAAGAAGTTGAAAAAAAGGATTTATTGTGTTTTGAGAAAAACTTACCAGTTGTAAAAGTGTACTCAAGAGAATTTAGCGGACACGTGGTTTTAAAGTCTTATTTAGAAAAATGAAAGAAATTAAAATATAGAAATATTTTTGTTTATTATGTTTTATTTTTGTGTATAATATAGTTTTATTATCGATTACTTACGCAGCTGCGTTTTTTTGTTTTAGATTCTTTTCCATTAATTTATGTTTTTAGTTATTAAAATACTTTGAATTCGACTAATTGCACTAAAATTATGATATTCAGAGAATTGTATTCGAATAAACCATTCTTGAAAAATCCTATTCAAATAATTTAAAAAAATGATTCAAATGATTAAACTCAAATGATAAGATTAGAATAACTAGATGCAAATAATAAAATTTAAAGGCATTGAAAATAAACATAAATGGAATGAAAGTTCTGTAGAATTTTTGAGTTTTTTAAAATCTGTACAAATAGTTATTAAAATTGTGAATGAATAAATGATTCGTTTAGCAGAAGAATGAAGTAATTTTTTATTCTCTACAGTTTTGGGTAAAAATATCCTGGTTGTACTACAATATAGTTAATTATTGTAGGGTCCACTTCGACTGCCTCTACCACCTCCATTACCACGACCACCACGACCACCCCGTCCTCTTCTCCCATTTATGGTTTTTAAAGTTTTAAAGCATATGTTTCTTAGTGTCTGAAAATATATAAAATGAAAATTATGTTAAATATTTCTTAATGTTATTATAATTTATGTATAAAATACTGCAAATTCTTGTACAAGATCAACACAGTTGAACTTGCACAAGATCAGCTGCTGAACTTGTACATGTGCTGCATAACGAATTTAAACAAACAAGAAACTGTACAAGATCCTGTGCAGGTTCGTGTACAATTTTTTTATATGTGACTGCCCACAGTGAACGGGACCTTCGCAGCAAACAGATTTAGGTTATGTTTGGTGACATTTTTTTCTTGATTAAACGTTAATTTTTTACCTATGTTAAATCAAAATCAGTATTAATTGATTACTTTGAATCTAATTAAGACTTAAGTATCAATGGCTTGTGTTAAAATTTGATTATTTTTTTGTAGTTTTATTCCAAAAAACACAAACATAACCTCAACTTTGTTTGCAGCGAAGGTCCCTTTCACCGTGGGCAGTCACATATTTATTTAAAAACTATAAAAAAATAACAAGCAATTAAAAATGTTGTAATCCAACTTACGTTTAAGGCATCTTCTTTTTTTTTATTTCGTCCTGCTTCTTCTTTTGCTTCTTTTCTTCCTCCTTCAACTTTGTTTTCTCCTTCTCCAAGTTCCATTTTTGCTTCTCAACCTCCCAGTTCCAATTCCCCATTTGTGGGTTGAAATTTGAATTAGAAGGGCCCCAAGCGGAATTAGCCACGCTGAGTGGAGGATATTGCGGAGGATATTGACAATATTGGAATGGAAGTTGAGGAATGGAACTTGGAGGAGGAAAATAAGTTTGAGGAGGAAAATAAGTTGGAGGAGGAAAATAAGTTGGAGGCGGAATTGGATATGACCATTGCGGATGCATTGGGTAATGAGGCAGAGGAGCCGGTGGCGGCACATTAAACACAGCACCAGAAGCCGGTGGCGGGACATTGAACACGGTACCAGAAACCGGTGGCGGCACATTGAGGGAAGGTCCAGGAACAGGTGACGGCGCATTGACGGAAGGACCAGGAACCGGTGGCGGCACATTGATGGCAGCACCAGGAACTGGTCGCGGCGCATTGACGGAAGGACCAGGAAC